>CM037092.1:27463259-27681820 GCA_020916435.1 Oxytropis ochrocephala
ATAGTCACCACTTTTTTTTCACTAGGAATAGTGTTATTCATCCCGTGGAGCCCTTGGCGTTAGGTATTCATTGCCAGAAATCTTTGCGATTCTTCTTCAATTCTTTAGTTTTTGTTTCCTTTTTTCGAAAGCCGTTAGTCCCTTACTCAAGCTTGTTCTCATCAACCTCATAAGCCTCCAAGGCCTTGTGGAAGATGGATGAGCTTATGAGGTTGATGAGAACAAGCTTGAGTAAGAGACTAATGATATTAGAAAAGAGGAAGCAAATTAGGGAAATGAAGAAGAATCACACATATTTATTAGCCACGGAGATCTCGCGCCAAGGATTCCACGAGTTGCCTAACACTGTTACCATTAAGTCAAGAAATGTATCAAGCCCGTTCGCATATAGTATAATATCAAAGGTGATTTTGTAGAGGGATCTGTGATTGCAAGGTTAAGGGAAAAGGGTCTACATGATATCACATTACATTCACTTCTCTTCTTCATAGTTCTCTTTTTTTCATTTTTTAAATGTCTGATAGTGATTATTTTTTGCTTTTATTCATTTTCTAGATTTATTCATCTTCCAATTATTTAGTATTCCAATATTCAGGTATTTATACTTAATGTAGTATTGTCTGAGTTGTTCTACTATTATTTGATTCTATGACGTTTTTCCCTCTTAAGATTGTTTTGCTTGATCGACAATTTTCACCTATTTAACTATCTAGCTTCACATATAGTATTACTAGTATAATTTACCCGTGCCAGCACGAGTCGAAATTCTTTTTTTTATTCACCATAAGGTAATTACTTCAACTATTTTAAATATTTATATAATAGTAATTACTTCAACTATTTGTTTAGATTCACTGCTTTGACATTTTTGGTATATATTTCAGTGAATTAACTTGATGATGTGGAATAAAATCGTTGATGATGTAATCATTGACGTGTCATACTATGTGGATGGTGACATGGAAGATTCATGGTTATATATAATAGAGATATAAAATAATGTACCAAGATTTTTATTTTTATTTAAAATAACAATGAAGAATGGTTTAACAATAATGTGTTACGCTTATGAAACAACAGAGTTAGGTAGTCGACTTGGTTAAGAATTGCACTGAATTCAAGAGGGGATGGGTTCGATTATCTGCTTTGACATTTTTGGTATATATTTCAGCGAATTAACTTGATGATGTAATTAGTGACGTGTCATACTATGTGGATGGTGACATGGAAGATCCATGGTTATATATAACTAGTATCAGTTACCCATGCGCTGCATGGGTATAACTGACATCGTGATTAATAGCGTTGAATTTAGTCAGTGAGGGTAAATGGTTAATGTTATTCTTTCGATGTTAAAATGATGATTGTCAATGTGTGTATTTTCAAAGATCCGATTGAGAAGTATACTATGAGTTATAAATTGTAATATTTAGGTCTCGTTGTATATAGATATAGTTGTACATTTAATTTTTATTTGAATATATAATTTGTTTAGTGGCTGGTGAGGCGTTTAGTGACGCTGAATTACAATTCACGCGTACTGGCGGACGTGCTATAATCCCACAAAGGAAGTGATGTCTGACAGTGACTGTTGTCCAATCAGGTTGGGGATTCCAAAGAAGCGTTGACTGTTAGGGTAGTTGACCTGTTTCTTTTTGTCATGCGCTAGCTGAATGGTCATTTAAGTCGTCTCGCTAAACATTTGATGTGATTTTTGCTGAAAACATGTTTTATGTTTCAAGAAATAATTTGATCTATGGAAACATTGTTTAGTAAAATCAACAAATAATGGTTTCAACTTGAGAAAAAAAGGACAACGTGAAAGAGAAAATCAATTTTTGGAGGGTGCATAACCAATTATTTATGAGTCTCTCCTATTTTTGTGTAGGTCAAAGACAATTGCAGGAATTAAAAAAAAAAGGGGTAAAACAATTCTAAAGGGCCAGCAAAAAAACCTTATACCTAAATTAAAGACCCTTCAATAAAAGAAGCAATCTTGCAACCAACGACGCTTCAATAAGAGAAGTTAAGACGTCGAAGAGAAGCGCCGCTCCACTGGCACTTTTGCAAGAAAGCTTTCTTCTTGAAGACGTACGTCGTAGTATCTCTCCGTTCTTCTTGAAGACGTTCGTCTTTAGTATTTCGTCGTTGCCTGAGACATTCGTCAGCCACCGTTTCACACCGAACTGAAGATACCATTTAATTTCGAAAGTTCGTTCATTTTCTTTAGCGACTAATCTCCACGATGAATAGGTCTCCGACCGTTCATATCCCTATTGTGTTGTGAATTAACGCAGGATGCCCACTCTTTGCGAAGAGGAAACATTTGATGTTTTGAAGATAAAATCACAAACTCTAAGATGCCCAACGAATCACTCAAAAATATATTAGTTGGTAGTCGGTGACCGAATGATTCTCTCATTGATTAACTCTGTTGTGTGTTTTAGCAATAGTAATAGCAATAACAATTATTATCTTCAACAATTTGAATTTTATCAAACTCAAAACCGTTGGGTTTGCTCGTTATTCGTAATAAGAAACATTCAGCTTGTCAAAAAGACTAATAAGAAACATGTATTATACAGCATGTCAATAATAACAAAACTAATAGAGATTTGTTATGTAAGAAATAGTGTAAGTTAAAAAAATCCTCAAACACACCAAAAAGAAAACTGAATAAAAGACTCTTAAACATCAAAATCCAAATGAAAAACTATTCGAATGCATAATCTACGGGGAGCTCAATGTCCAAGCAACTTATATTGATTGAGATTAATACAATTTAAGATTCAAAATCCTCTGACAATGAGATCAATAAAATTCAATTATATTGATTGAGTTTAATACAATTTGACTATGAGAGTAATACAGTTCAATTATATTGATTGAGATTAATACAATTTTCAATTAATACAGCTGTGAAAATTGCTGGCTCACCAATCAGCAGAGATTATCTCCAATATACTATCATATTATCTTATTGATTGAGATTAATACAATTTAAGATTCAAAATCCTCTGACAATGAGATCAATAAAATTCAATTATATTGATTGAGTTTAATACAATTTGACTATGAGAGTAATACAGTTCAATTATATTGATTGAGATTAATACAATTTTCAATTAATACAGCTGTGAAAATTGCTGGCTCACCAATCAACAGAGATTATCTCCAATACTATCATATTATCTTTATCAAGGAGAAAAGTGATTAGCTAATTATAAACCGCAACATTTAAGAGGTATAATTGTAATTGAAAATAAAAATAAATTAGTGTATCTTTTTTTAATATCATTATAATTAGCGATATAAGCATTCATTTCGACATTATTAGTGGTGAAACCAAAATTATTTATGTCTAATTTAATTATCAGATTTTATTTGGTTATAATTTGATTTCAAACCAATTCTCTATATGCACTAATAACAGATGTTTTTTACTTATAATTTTTTTTCGTTGACCGATATTATTTGATTATATTTTGAATTCATTAGTCTTTAATGAGAAATTAATGTAAATTAAATTA
Source organism: Oxytropis ochrocephala (assembly GCA_020916435.1). Taxonomy (NCBI): domain Eukaryota; kingdom Viridiplantae; phylum Streptophyta; class Magnoliopsida; order Fabales; family Fabaceae; genus Oxytropis; species Oxytropis ochrocephala. Next base: position 27,466,790 of record CM037092.1, read on the forward strand.
AATAAAACAATATTTATTTATAATTTGAATTAATTATCACAAATTATTTGGTTATAATTTGATCTATACTTTGATTTCACTATCAGATCTTATTTGGTTATAATTTGCTTTCAAACCAAATCTCTATATACATAAATAAAGGATGTTTTTTATTCACTAATTTAATTTGCATTATCAGGTTTGCATTATTGCGATTTATTGGTAATTTGATTTCATTATCAGATTATATTTGGTTATTATTTGATTTAAGATTTGATTTCATCATCAGATCATCCTGGTTAGAATTTGCTTTCAAACCAAATATATATATATATAGACACACACACACACATACACACACGGTTAAAATCACCTTTTTTTATTCATAATTTGATTTGCATTATCAAATTTGCATTATAAGATTTATTTATAATTTGATTTCATGATCAGATTTTATTTGGTTATAAGTTGATTTATACTTTGATTTCATTATCAGATCTTATTTGGTTATAATTTGATTTCAAACCAAATCTCTAAAAACATAATAAAAGATGTTTTTTATTCTCGATCTTTAGAGATAAATTAACCTAAAATAAATTTAATAAATTAACCCAAATGTCTATATACATGAGCAAAATCTCTATATACATTTTAAGTTGACTAATTCCTCTACTTGGGTCGTATAGTCACTTCACTCTATCACAGCTTGCGCAATGGGCTCATGAATTAAACCGCACTAAACACAACCAAATGTTTAAAATTATCGCGCATAAACATAAAAAGTAGAAATTATCAAATAATGCATACACAAACTATGCCCAACATAAACCTCATATATTGGTGAATGCACCGTTGTGACACTAATCAAAAAGAATAGTATTAGACATGTGGAAAAAAGGAACGACAAAATAATAAAAGTGATGGTAGATAATCACGTCTGCCAATCTCCATGTGAAGGTCAACCTAAATTTACTACCACAAAGTTGCGTATATCCGGTTTGTTTGGCCCTGAGTTTGGCAACCACCATTAGCTTGGCATGCTTGCACAATAGTGTAGCGACTGAAAAATCCGGGAAAGGATTCTTCGAAATGGTTCTTTAGGAAGCCGCCACCAAATTTTAGTTTAAGGGCAAATTCGGAAAATCCCTTTAAGTTTTAAGATAAGGCGTTGTTAGGGTTCGGGAGTCGTTATGTGTGGGGAAGGTATTAGCACCCCACGACATCCTATTGTCTAATTAATTTAGGATTTATTTAATAGTTACCCTTTTATTTGTAAAAAAAAAAGACTTATTTAGGTTTTTGTTTTTTAGTGCTTGACAAGGGTTGAGTCTTGCTCCTACGTACCTCCAGATGCAATGGAGGAATCAAAGCTACGTAGTTCTTCCTGAAGATGTTTGTGGGTTGGTGTTTTTTAATGTAGGGGTTCTAGGATTCCTTGAAGTATGCATACTCATCGATTCTAGACGCTGACTAACCTGATTGTACAACCGACTTAGTCCCCTACTTTTTTTTTTAAAAATGATTTTTTTGAATTTTTGAAAAGAGTTGTGAGATGGGTTGATTTTAGAATAGGTATTCTAGAACTCTGAATGCATGTGACCCATTAGTTCTAGAAGAAACGACTAACCCGATCATGCTGTACCGACTTAATCCCCTATTTTTAGGAAAATGGTTTACTTGCATTTATTGAATTTGTACTGCAGTTCTTGAATCATGCAACTCATTGGCCTAAAATAATGACTAACCCGGTTGTACAACCGACTTAGCCGTTTATTTTTTAGAAAAGTGTATTTGTTAGGTTTGCAGGGTTACTGAACTGTACAGCTCATTGGCCCTAAAATAATGACTAACCCGGTTGTACAACCGACTTAGCCGTTTGTTTAATTTTCAGGGAAAAAATAATTATATTTGAATTGGAAAAAGAATTAATAAGTAAATCAGAGGGTGAAAATAGTAAATTTGGGTTTTTATTAATAGCCGGGTGTTGTATAATTATTTTAAGGGGTGCAAAGAGGAAAGCCCAGTTCGCATCTGGGAGCCCAGAATGCAAACTGGGCTTAAGTAGGGAAGGGGCGTGCGCTGGAAAAATAGGGGTGTGATTAATAATCTGGTTACTAAATCAATTAAATAAAAATTAAAAAACAAACAGACATCGTATATAACCTAAGCCCACATATTGAAACCCTAAAAAACCTTTCACCCTTCCCCCATTTTCGGCTGCGGCGCAGCATAGAGAGAGAGAGTGTCACGGCGGAAAATCCGCCCCGTTTCACGGCGAGGGAGAGGTTGGAGGCGAGAGAATCGCCGGTTTCATGGGGGAGGGAGCGCGACAGTGAGAGGGAAGGGTGTGGTTTCGGTCTTGGATGGTGGTGGAGATGACGATGGCGAGGGTGGTGGACGGTGGTGGTGAGGGTGACGGCGACGGCGAAGACGAAGGTAAGCTTCGTTCTTCCTTCTCTGTTCTCCATTCTTTTTCGTTTTTAGTTTGTTCTCAGATCTAACGCATGTTTCTTCTTGTTCTGGGTTCGGTTATGGGGGAAAGAAGAACGACAGACTTCGGTTTGGCTATTGATTCGTTTGAAGGACATTTCAGCGCTAATGGAAGGGTGGTTTTGGATCGGTTTCTGGCTTGCTTTGATGAACCTCGCCGGAGTTCATGGTGGAACTCGCCGGAGAAGACGACCGGAGCTCCGGCGAGTTGTGAGGTCAGTTTTTTATTTCTCCTTTTTTTTTATCTGTTTCCTGCTCCTCCTACTCTTCTCTCTGTTTGTTTTTACTCTATGTGATTTCTTGCTGTTTATACTTAATGTTCACTAATTTTCGTTCTTAAAAAAAACTATTTTGATTCAAAACAACATTAACAGAGACAAAGTTTTTTTTTTAGTACAACCTAATCTGTTTATGTGAAAATACATCAGCCTTAATCTGATTGTTAAGCAACATACGTGCGTAAAAGAAAAAAAAAGATTTAGGTTTAGATACCAACCTACAACTCCAGCCTCTGTTTTAGCTTCTTTGTGTCTGTTTGAACAATAGTAACCACCGCAATGCTTGATTGTTGTGTGTCCTCTCTTGATCTGCCATCTTTGTTTTCCTTTTCTTGCGCTCGATCTAGAAGAAATCTGTTTAGGTGATTAGGGTTTCAGTGTAAAACCCTAATCTTTTTTCACTGATTTTCTTTACTCGAAATCTGTCTTTGACTGAGGTCTAATCCTGTTTTTATACTAAAATTCTAGGTTTAGCATTTAATTTTGTTTTCCTTGGGCTTTGACTAACTTTGACCCTCCTTGTTTTTTTGGATCTCATGATTTCAAATCAAGTAGCTTGGAGAAGCATTTGAAAAATCCTAATTGCACCTCTGTATTTTTTTGCACTTTTTTCTGTTATTTTCGGATTCCCATTTTTTGTATTTTTAGTATTATGATTTTTTGTATTTTTGGACTCTTTGGACTATTAAGTGCTTTTAATTTCTAAATTAAACTAAATACTATTTTTTGACATTTTTTTTGGACTGTTATGGTATTTTTAATTGTAAATTAAATTAAATTGGATTTTTTGACATTTTTAGACATATTGGACTCTTAAACATTGTAAATTAAACTAAATTGAAATTTTGACATTTTTAGACTTATTAAGTGCTTAAATAAATTAAGTGAACAAAGTAAGAAAAAAATAATAATAGGAAAAAAGACCAAATATAAAGACGAAAACGAACCGGACTTGACGACTGCGCTAAGACTAGACCAGCAACATAAGAAAATGGGCGCGTAAAAAAAATAACTTGGAATCGCATCCTTAGGTCTGAATTTAAGCCAACTTTGAGAAAAAATGGATTTTGGTAGACCGGTTCACGTACGGACAAAATTGGGGTATAACAGCTGCCCCTCTTTATTAATATTTTACTAGAAAGTGCTGAGCTCTAGAACTTTCGTAGTAGAAATAGGAATAAAGATAAGATAGACGCTAATTTTGTCCGTTTAAGGGGGAAATGAAAGTTTGAGAGGAGCAAGGAAGGATTAACACTCGGTGCATTAACCAGAAGTTAAATGAAGGGTCATCAAGGACCTGAAGGAGCACTAAGGCTCTTGAAGGACCACCTAAGGTCTGAAGGAGCGATAAGGCTCTGAAGGACCACTTAAGGTCTGGAAGGCTGCCTAGGCCTTGATTGAAGGACCGTCGTGGTCTGAAGGAGCGCAACTAGCTATGGTACTAATTAAAGCGATGCGAGGGGGCCTTTATACTCGAGCGGCCATGATGGGTCAAGATCGATCCGAATCGATATGTTGACCATGAAGGGCGACACCGTGTCTTAGGGTGACACGACTAGTCCGAAGGACCACTCGGGGTTCGCGAAGGTCCGTCGGGCTCGACTCGACGCGTTGCGCGACTGGGCCCCTTAGGGCATCGAAGGAGCGTAGTGCTCGAAGGACCACTCGAGTCCGAAGGATCTCGGTGATCTCGTTATATAGTGTGGTATTATGTTTGGATGCCCCTAGTGAGGGTGTGCGCTTGAATGAAACCTTCAATGATGCAGTGCATGGCACATGAGTGCATTGTAATGTATTTGATGAATGGTATTTGGCGAGATGATGCATGAGATGTGGAATGATGCTTTTCTCGTTTTTTTTTTTTTTTTTTTAGGCGATCCTTTTTGACCGGGTTCTATCAACTCGGGGTTTCTGGCGTGAGATACGAAGTCATCTTGTATATTTGTATCGCGAGATTGACATGCTGGGGTGTGCTGTGATTCATTTGATTGTGGGTGCCTTTATTCATTTCTCGCGACTGCTTTTATGAGAGATCATATCCTTTCTGTAATTTTCAAGAGTTTCATAATGATCGTAATGCTTATGATTATGGCACATGTTTCACAATTCAGTATCATTTACCAAAAACATCATTTCAAAATGAGGGAGAACGAAAGAGAATGGAAAGTGTTTGATATTAATATGGAAGCCAAGTATGCAGAAGGCACACTGACTGAAAGATTACATCAGTAACCGAATTGAAAGAAACAGAAAAACTAGAATACTAAGCAGATTTGTTGGTAGCTAATGTCCTTTGAGATAATATTGTCGGATACCCATATTCACGCCTTTGACCAATCATCATTCGACCTTCAGAAATGTTGTCTGCCTCAGCATTTTGGTCCAACTTCTTGACCCTAATTTTTGCCTGGATTGCCCTTTTTGGTTTTCAATCCACCGGATCGCTCTAACTTTTGCCTAGGCCGCCCTTTCGGGTTTTCGACCTAGCGAGCTTATTCTTGCTTGGCTCATTTTTCTCTTTTTTCATATAATTTCTTTAGGCATAGTATTTCTTGACTGCGTCAGAATTGATTGGGAGATGGAGGTCTTCGCCGTCCATATTTGTGAGAATTAGGGATCCTCCAGAGAATGACTTCTTTACCACGTAAGGCCCTTCGTAGTTCGGGGTCCATTTCCCACGTGAATCTTTTTGGATAGGCAAGATCTTCTTGAGCACCAGGTCCCCCTCTTGAAATTGTCTAGGACGAACTTTTTTATCGTAGGCTCTCTTCATCCTTTGTTGATACAACTGCCCATGACACAATGCAACTAGCCTCTTCTCATCGATGAGGTTCAACTGATCTAGGCGAGCCTGAACCCATTTCGCCTCTTCTAGTTCTCGTCTCCATCGATACCGTAGTGAGGGTATTTCAACTTCGATGGGTAGTACTGCTTCCATCCCATACACTAGTGAGAACGGTGTTGCCCCTGTGGAAGTGCGGACTGAGGTTCGGTACCCATGTAAAGCAAAAGGGAGCATTTCATGCCAGTCTTTGAAAGTCACTACCATCTTCTGCACGATCTTCTTGATGTTCTTATTTGCCGCTTCGACTGCCCCATTCATCTTTGGCCGGTACGGGGAGGAGTTGTGGTGTTGTATCTTGAAGTCGTCGCACAATTCTTTCATCATTTTGTTGTTCAAGTTGGTCCCATTATCTGTGATGATTCTATTTGGGAGACCGTAACGACAGATCAGATCTCTTTTTATGAACTTGACAACCACAGACCTTGTCACACTTGTATAAGAAGCGGCTTCAACCCATTTGGTGAAATAATCGATAGCAACCAGTATGAAGCGGTGCCCGTTTGATGCTTTAGGCTCAATGGGGCCGATGACATCCATTCCCCACATTGAGAACGGCCAGGGAGCCGACAGAACATTCAGAGATGCTGGTGGTACATGGATGTTGTCGGCGTAAACTTGACATTTGTGGCATTTCCTCACATAACTGAAACAGTCTGTTTCCATTGTTGACCAGTAATAGCCAGCCCTCAAGATCTTTCTTGCCATAGTGTGCCCGTTAGAATGAGTTCCGAAGGATCCCTCATGGATATCTTTCATAATTCTTTCTGCTTCTTCTTTTGCTACACATCTGAGGAGGACCATATCATGATTCCTTTTGTAGAGCACTTCACCATTCAAAAAGAAACCCATTGATAACCTTCTTAGTGTTCTCTTATCATTTTCCGAGGCACCAGGAGGATATTCTCTGTTTGTGATATATTGTTTGATGTCATAATACCAAGGCTTACTGTCGGGTTCTTCTTCGAATGCGTGGCAATGATGTGCTGGTAGCTCACAATTTTGTATCTTCAGGAATGTGAGACTTTTGTTATCCATGATATTGAACATTGACGACAAAGTTGCTAATGCGTCAGCCAACTGATTTTCTTCTCGCGGGAAATAGTGGAAAGAGATCTCCTCAAACTGCTCGGCCATTTCTAGGATGTGATCGCGATAGGGGATTAATTTGGAATCTCTTGTTTCCCAATCGCCTCTTAGTTGATGGATGACCAAAGCCGAGTCCCCGTATATATCGAGTCTTTTAACTTTCTGTTCCTGGGTGTATCAGCAAATATGGGAACTGCCAACAGCAATTGGACCTGCGGCCCATTCAACTCGATCGCCCAAACACGCCGCTTGGAGCGCACTCTCGCCGCCGAAAATCTCGCTAACGGTCGGACCTCGCGCGATATATACGCCATTCGCATATGGCATCGTGCACGTTCTCTAACCTTGTGCTATCGCGCCGGCGACCTCTCACTAGATCGTCGGAGTGTCTTTGCAGGTACCACCCGAGGTGCTCAACGCTGAAGCCCGGACCGGTCCTTTCACTCATTCAACGGCCGGCCCATTCAACGGAGCTACAACTACTTCAACACTTCATTGGTCAAGGTACGATCAATTGGCGACCACAGTGGGAGGCCCGAGCGCTATCCTACCTCTTTCATGGCTCCACGCGACCGGCCCCAGACGCGGGCCACTTCTCGACTCAATCCCTCCGGGCAGAATCAGCAGCAGACCCCGGAGGGCGTGGCCGTCACAGTCCACGAGTCTCAAGGACTTCCACGACAAGAACCTTCGGTGCATAACGGTCGTGGACCGGTCCTTCAGCAGATCCATCAGCCCGTTCCTGGAGACTTGCCGCCCGAGCTGGTTGAAGCGGGCATTCAGGAACCTCTACCAGATCATGTCACTCAAGCCGTTTTGCAGATCCTGCAAAACAAGAATCAAGTGATTGCAGACCGAGATGCGCTCATCTCTCAATACGAGAGGTTCGATTCGGGCGCCCGGCGGAAGAAGACGGAGAACCTTACGCTGCGTCGCCGGCCGGCTTCAAGACACCGCCCCTCCTCGAAGGAGCATTTCACGCCGAGAGAGCACTACTCATCGCTCTCGGCGAGAAGAAGCGAGGCACGCAGTCGCCCGAGCAGAGCGCGTGAGACGCCGTTCGATGTCCGATGACTATGAAGATTCCACTACCGCCCCGACACCGGTCGCTCACCCACGATACTCCTCTAATGAGTCGTCCGGTCACGCGTCGGTCGAGAAGCGGATCTTGGGATTTCGCAAGAGTGGAAGATTACGAAATGGAAGAATTAGGGGCGTTTCGCATCGGCCTAGAGAGCCAAAGCGAAGCGACCCCGTAGAAGGCCTCTCGGCTTCCACCAATCGCCCATCGGAGGATTCTATGGAATGCCGGCAAGCGAGGCATGCCTCGCAATGCAACCACTTTGGGTCGAAGCGGCATTTCGGAATGAACATGGCCCGTTCTCCAGGGAGATCAGGCGTTATAAGATTCCGAGAGATCTCCGCAAGCCGCCCAATCTCAACAAGTTTGACGGCCGAGGAGATCCAGACAAGCATCTCCGTTACTTCAATAATTACTGCTGCTATAGAGAGTTGGGACCGACCATGAAATGCAGGCTTTTCCCGATCTACGGGACGGTAGGGCATTGGAATGGTGGGAGTCTCTGCGACCCAATTCCATATCCTCATGGGACGACCTAATCAGAATCTTCTTGTCTCACTACACTGCCAACCGGTGCCAATACCGGTACGAGGAATACTTGGACTCTGTCGTTCAAGGTGAGAATGAGGCGTTGAGAGCGATATATCGGCCCGGTTTAAACACAAGCCGAAGTCGCATTGCGTGACTTGTCGATAAGGACAAGTTGAAATATCTGAAGCGTGGCATTCGACCGACCACCAGGTTCGTAGAAGAATTCACCACGAACCATTACCAAGATCTCGGCTACTTCTTGGCGAGCAAACGTCCATATGGCATATGAAGAGACTTTGGCTGCGAGAAAGGCCGTCGCGCCGGCCTAAAGAGGAAAGCGATAAAAGCGGCTAAAGAGGTATGAAAGTCGCGCGACAATCGCCCGACTTTTCGTGATAAGAAGTTCGATCATCGCACTCGACTCAACACCTCTATTGCGCGGATCTATAGCGAGTGTCGAACAATGAGTTTGTGGGAGTTAAGCGACTGAACCACTCGTGCTCAAGAAGGGGCACGACCAGACCAAAAGATCTCATCGCTACCACCAAGAGAGTAAGGGCACGATACTAACGATGTATGGCCTCAAAGATGATATTGAAGAGCTCATTCGAAAGGCAAGTTGGGAAAGTATGTGAGGTCGGAGGAAGGCGACCGACCTCAAGAGAAGCGAGAAAGAAGGCGATCCGGATAGAGGAAAGGGGCCTCGGCCATAGAGGCACCCAAAACAAGGATCGATCGAAGATCGTGACACTCGGCGATCCAAAGGCCGTAATGTCGCGATGGTTATTCATGGTGGAAACCCCTTTGGATCGTAGGGAATCTAACAAAGCCACCAAGAGAAAGTGGGGACGAGTTGTTAATGGTCGCATCCACTTCAAAGACCACCACCGGTCTCGGCGCGACCCCCATCTCGCTCGGTGTGACGACTATCGACGGCAAGCCTAATAGTTATGTTCCGTTGGTAATCGAGTCATTATGGCAAACACAATGTCGTGAGAGAATCTGGTCGATCAAGGTAGCTCGGCCGATATAATGTTTGAAGACTTGATCGACAAAATAAAGGTTGATCGGCGAGATAATTCCTCGGCCGAACTACTCCTCTAACGAGTTTCAATGGGGCGACGACCTACCCGTTGGGAACGATCGAGTTTCTTTGGTCACGTTTGGTGGCGACGGGGATAGTACTCTGCATGCGGGGATGGTCGGAGACGGCGTTCCTTGTACTCCCCCTCAAATCCTGCTATCAATGTATTATTGGTAGGCCAACTTTGGGTAACTGATGCTGTGATACCTGTTGTGCGAAAAGGTGATGTGCAAGTGTACACAATCGCAACAAGTAATATAATGATAAGTAAAGATCGTTCCCACGAGGATTGGTATTAATTTTAGAGTTTAAAAAGGAATTACACTTTAGAGGAACAAGTAGCAAATAGGTTGAGTAACAAAGTTCAGTATAACAAAGGTTATAAAAGTAACAAGTTAACGGTGAGTTAAAATATAAGAGAAATAAGTTGGATTGCTTTCACTATGTAAATTCCCAGAAACAAGACGCTATAACGTCACACGCTATAGCGTTAAGCGCTGTTGCAAATATTTTGTGCCTTTCAGTCACTAGCGCCAGGGTTTCACTACAAGATGCCTATGTCTAGGTTCTAAATAGGTTCACCCCTGTATACTCAAGATCCCACAGCTTATGCTTTATAAACTATTGCAACTTCTATATCTAGAGGAAGCAAAAATTGATTAAATGTCTTCAACCAATCTTATCATTTATATTAATCCTTGAGTTCTCTCTATGGTTCATGTGCGAATCCACAGAGGTACTAGTTTTACGTGGCCAAATATAAAACAAGTTTGGAAGAATTATCACACAAGGATTAAAACACAAAACGTGAGAAATTATATACGAAGCATTAATGGTTCATTACAAGCTATAGCAACCCAACTCAAGGAGTTTAGCTCATGTTGAGCAACATCAAAATAACACAAATAAAACTACTTGTATTTACAGTAGGTAAGAAGGAAATTACAAGTGCAAAAGATACAAGCTTGAAGTCCCCTAATCATCCACGCTAAGATGGCTCATCATCAGCCTTACACCATGAGAAAAAGTACAGAAAAATACAAAGAAGAAAGTAAAATAGCAAAAGCTTTCAAATGTGTATCAATGGAGAAGAAGAAGTGTCACACTTTTTCTCTCTACCAATACTCTCTCTATCTTTGTTGGGAAGTCTCCAAGTATGATGATGAGGGGAGATCAGCATCTCTAGTATATCTAGCCTTGAGGTACAACTCCCCTTCCAAAGTCAAGAAAGGTGATGTTTACTTTTTCACCAACTCCACTATTCCTTTACTCATGCAATGACAAGTGTCCACACAAATCCAATAAAATCCGCACATGTCACTAGCAGTCTTGTGGACACAATATATGGAACATGGATTAATGAGCTTGGCGCCAAAATTTCACTTTTCCTTTAGATGCTCAATCAATCATACGCCCTCTTGACGCTATAGCGTTAGGTATTTATAGCGCTAAACACTGCACTACTTCACAAAATACATCAAAATAATCACAAGGGCACCAAATGTGCCAATTTCATAGCAAAGCAGTGTTCAGCCTTTCCTATCCTAATATTAATAGAAATGCAATAAATACTATACTAATATTACTTGAGAACTTACTTAATTTAATGATTAGAGGTATAAATAACTCATATAAATATGAGTTATCACACCCCCAAACTTAAACCATTGCTTGTCCCCAAGTAATGACACTTGCAAAGACAAACAAACTGACACTATTTACAACACACACGCTCTGATCAACACTTCATTTCTAAGCATACTCACTCAAACATTTTCCCAATGGGCTAACAATTCAGATTCACACTCACACCCACACACCAATGCATTCATTCAACTTCTAAGCTTATTACTGCTCAATAGTGTGTGTGTGTGATCTCTTGACTCATCTCAATTCCTAGCTAGATTTGGATTTCTCTTTAGCCTTGGAAAGAATGGTCTTCTGTTGGTAAAATCAAGAACTCTTTCAAAACAATGACTAGATTAACATTTTCACACAGGAATGGGGATTTTCAGGCATGACAAAGGGTTTAACTAGGCACTTCAAGTCTATGGTCAGTGTTCCTAACTTATTGAATCTAAACAGCTCACGCTATAGCGTTTGACGCTATAGCGCTTGAACAAAGATAACAGATTTACTAGCTGTAGCCCCCTCATTACTTGGCTCCTCAGCAATTATTATATTATTATTTTTTTTTTTTTTAACAAGGCTTTGCCTCTTTCTTTGCCTTTGGGACAGCCTAGCTTTTGTTTTGGGTAACTACAGCTTTTACAACATATTTACATTAAACTTCTAAGTCACTGACCACCCTAAGACCTTTGTACCTAACCTTTATATAGCCCAACGCCCCCAAACTTATGCTTCAACAACTCTTCAAGTTTTTATTCAAGCCTTGATCTCACCTTGGTTAACTCAGACTAGCCTAAACCTCAGATAGTCCTTGGCTAGCTAAGTTTCTTCTTAAGCACAGAGATTTACGTGTGAGAGCAATAATAAACAAAGATGTCATCTAAAAGCACGGCTCTCTTACTCACTCACACCATTATCATTACCATCATTGAGGAACGCGATTCAATGACTAAACTTAAAAATGAGGCACTTGAAACAGAACATTTTGAAAAAAAAACATTAACAAAAACATTAACAACTTTAGGTCCTCCCCCCACAATAAAAGTGAGCAGTGTCCTCACTGCTCTTTAAAGAACTAGGGAGAGGCCTGAACTTAACACACAAACAAAGTAATTTAAGCCTTAAAACATTTGTGAAGCGCAAGACAGACGCTATAGCGCTTCACAATTTATTTTTGTTCACAAAATCCTAAACTTATACAGCAGAAAATTAAATTCACTTCTTAACCAGACCAGACCTGGTTCTTGAGCTAACACGGGATGGCTGAGGAGGCTTTACAGCCTTTTTCTTCTTCTTCTCTTCCTTTTGCTCTCCCTCAGACGCTATAGCCTCAGACGCTATAGCGCTTCCACCAGTCTTTCGCTTCTTTTTCTCGCTTTCATTCTTCGCTAACTTGCTAGCAAACCCTCCTTTTTCTGTTCGGACACTTCCTTTCCGCCGGTGTTGTGCAGCTTTCGCCGCACTCTTTCTTCATCAACTTCCTCAATCACGATCGGCTTGGCTCCTGGGCTCCTCCTGCAGATACACACGTTGGCCTTTTGTCGCCACATGCTTCTCCTTCGCCTTCTCGCTTGGAGTGCGGATGGTCACTCGGGCCTGGGCTACCTCCCTTGGAGGACTTTCAGCCATAGCTTGGGCTTCTTCCTCAGAACCTGCAATAATGTTAGTTTTTGATTGAGGGCTCCTTTGGGCTCTCTGTTTCAGCCTAGGAGACCTTGTTGCACTTGACACAGATGAAACAGGGCTTGACTGAGCTGCAGGCGCTATAGCCTCAGACGCTATAGCGCTAGCAGGGCCCTCAGCAGTTTTCTGGGAAACAGAATGTTGTGGTGAAACAGGTGGTGGACTTTGTTCTTTTGTGGGAATTGGGGATTGGATTGATGGTTCTGGTTGTGGTGGTTCATTTAGGTTTGGTGTTTGTTGAGCAGGTGAGGGTGACTTTTCTTTTGCTGGTTCTGGTGGAGGCATGGTTGGTTCAGATTGTGGTGTTTCAGGAATGATTTGGTCTTGGGCTTGTGGTGAGGGTATTTGTGGTGAGGGTAGTCTTGTGGGGCTTGGTGTGGGATCAGCAGTCACTTCTTTATCTTCACTTTCTGATTCTTCCTCCTTTTCTGGGCTCTCTTCACCAGACTTCTCTTCACTCTCAGAATCCTCTTCCTCCTCAGAATCATTGACTTCTTTCATCACCCTCCTTGTCTCTTCTTCATCTTCTTCACTCAGTTCTTCTAAATCCTCAGTGTTGAGGGACTCTTCACTACTCACCTTTGCTTTCTTCTTAGCAGGGCTCTTTACCTTCTTCAAGGCAGGGCTCCTGGCTCTCTTCTTGATTGGATCTGCAGCAGCCTTCTTACTCACCCTTTCTTTTGGTTGGGGTGGCTCCTTCACACCCTCCTCTTCAATTAACCACTCTGGGAACACAGGGGGTTCCATTAACTCCTTGCCCCTAGATAATCTTTCCAGCACAGCCTTCTCCCATTCAAACTTAGCCTTGACAAACTTACACAGTGTTTGCTGATTCTTTTTCAACTGATTGAGCGCTATAGCATCAGACGCTATAGCGCTAGCACTTCTTTGTCTGGGCTTAAAAACAGCAGGAATATCTCCTTGAGGAGTCCTCCTCTCATCACGAATTTCAATCTCTACTTCAGCATTCTTGCACAATTCAGTAATTAAACAAGGAAAGTAGAGATTACCGTCAGTTTTGAGCCTGCTTTTCTCAATTTCTCTGGCAATGATTTTGCCCACATCTATGCTCTCACCTTCCAGAATAGCATCAAGCACTATCAACCTGTCCTTCTCCACATTTGTTGTGTGGGAAGTAGGCATGAGTGAATGCCTGATGAAGGTAAACCACATTGCAGCCTCATCAACCAGAAATGCCTTCTTGACTTTAAACTCTGATCCAAACCTCTCCGATGTTGCTTCCTCCACACAGATCCTCTTCTTAACCTCCTCCATTTCATCACATCCCCACGTATCAAGCTTCTTGTCCAGGGCCTTTCCAGAATAACCCAATTTGAAGTGGTCATTGATGGCACTTGGGCTGAAATCAACCATTTCACCCCTAACCATAGAATAGGTTTGGGGCTTTCCCCCTTTTGGAGGAGGAATTCCTTTGTAAAACTCTCTCACCAGAGGCACCACAAATTCCCCTCTATGCTTGATAAATTTCTGCCACCCTAACGCTATAACAAAGTGGATGTGAACACGTCAGAGCTTTTCGATTTTGAAACCCCCTTTCTGCGATGAAGTTCATCTTCCAGTAGCGCGCAGGATCATCCTTTGGGTCTATGGCTCTTGAGGAACTGGGTTCAGTGGTCTTGGCCTTTTTCTGGGGCTTTTCAATCGAATGCTTCTTCACCATTTTGAGATTTTTGAAGAAATGAAAGAAATTTGTTAATTTGTGAACTGAAATGTGAGATCGGTTGCAGAGATTAAGGAATGAAGTTATGGAAGAATGGGGGTTAGGGAAAGAGAAAGAGATTCAACGGTTAGAAAGGGAGAAAGAGAAGGGAGTGGTTGAGTGAGAGGTTATGGGGAATTGAATGATTTGACCGTTGTTGATGGGTGGAGTGACTGAAGTGACTGGGGCAGTCACACGTGGGTGCATAGGACGCAGCAGTTGAATTGCACAGGGCGCGCGTGCCACGTCATTATAACTGTCCCATACTTAGAAATAAAAATTGATTCTTCTTGCCAGCTACCTCCTCTTGACGCTATAGCGTCCATATCACACTTCAGGCCTTCAAATTCCCAAATTCCTCAACACAAAAATTTTCCCTCCTGCAAAATAAAATAAAAACAACAGAACTGTTAATTAAAAACCTTGGGGTGCCTCCCAAGAGCGCTTGTTTTAAGAGTCATCAGCCTGACTTCTTCATTTGATGTTAGGGATCTTGAAGATCAATTGAGGTCTTGTCCCTCATCACAGTGTCACCATGGTATTGTTTTACTCTTTGCCCATTCACCTTGAAAGTGGTGTTGGTTGCTTGATCAAATAAATCCACTGCACCATAAGGGTAGACCTTGACTAATTTAAAAGGGCCAGACCACCTTGATTTAAGCTTGCCAGGAAACAATTTTAATCTAGAATTGAAAAGGAGCACTTGGCCTTCTTCAATCAGCTCTTTGTTCTGTATCTTCCTGTCATGCCACATCTTTGTTTTTTCTTTGTAAATGGCTGAACTCTCATAGGCAGCATGCCTAATTTCATCAAGTTCATTTAATTGCAGTAGCCTAGCCTTACCTACCCTATCACAATCAAAGTTGAGCTTTTTTATGGCCCAATGAGCTTTGTGTTGCAACTCAATAGGGAGGTGACATGCTTTCCCAAACACAAGTCTGTATGGAGACATTCCCAGATGTGTCTTGAAAAGGCTGTCTGTAAGCCCATAATGCATCATCCGGATGAATTGACCGGTCCTTTCTTGAGGGTCCCACCATTTTTTCAAGCATTCTTTTGATTTCTCTATTGGACAATTCACTTGCCCATTTGTTTGTGGGTGGTATGCGAAGTGGCAATTTTGTGCCTCACTCCATATTTTCCTAATAGAGACTCAATCAACTTGTTACAAAAGTGAGAACCCTCATCACCGATAATTGCTCTTGGTGTACCATATCCGTGAATATGTTCTTCTGCAGAAACTTGTCGATCGACTTGGCATCATTGTTGGGAAGAGCCACGGCTTCAACCCATTTGGAAACATAATCCACGACCACGGTATATATAAATTACCATGAGAAGGAGGAAAGGGACCCATAAAATCCATGCCCCATACATCAAAGAGTTCAATCTCTAAGATGTTGGTTAAGGGCATTTCATGCTTGTTTGAAATGTTCCCAGTCCTTTGACACCTTGCACAGTTCTTTACCCATTCCTGAGCATCCTTGAATAACGTGGGCCAGTAATACCCACATTGCAGTACCTTTGCAGCTGTTCTAGTTCCTCCAAAGTGTCCACCACATGGTGAAGCATGACAATGCTCTAACACTTGAGGTTGTTCTTCCTCTGCAAGGCACCTTCTTATCACTTGGTCTTGGCATTTCTTGTAGAGAAAAGGTTCATCCCAATAATAATCTTTCACTACATGGAAAAACCTTTTTCTTTGTTGATAATTCAGGTCTGCAGGCACAATTCTGCTTACCAAGTTATTCACGATATCAGCAAACCATGGAGCAGTGTCTTCAGACGCTATAGCGTCTGGCGTTATAGCGGCACCCGCTATAGCGTTACATTTTTTTACTGCTACTGCCAACAACTTCTCATCTGGGAAGATTTCTTTAATCTCTCCCTGTTCTGTACCTGCATTGTCTCCTTCAAGTCTAGACAGATGGTCAAGAACTTGGTTCTCACCCCCTTTTATCATGAATTTCCAAGTCAAATTCTTGGAGGAGGAGAACCCATCTTATTAGCCTTGGTTTTGCATCTTTTTAGAGATCAAATACTTGATGGTCGAATGGTCTGTAAAAACAATTACTTTTGTGCCAACCAAGTATGATCTAAATTTATCAAAGGCAAAAACCACGACTAATAGCTCTTTTTCAAGAATCGTGTAATTTAAGCGTGCTTCAATAAGTGTTTTGCTTGCATAGTAAATGGAATGAAAGATTTTATCATACCTTTGCCCAAGCCACGCTCCCACAAAGATAGTCACTTGCATCACACATGAGCTCAAATGGTTTACTCCAATCGGGGCAACAATGATAGGTGCGATGTCGAGCTTTCTTTAACTTCGGAAGGCTTCAAGGCATGCATCATCAAAGTTGAAAATGGTGTCATCTTTGAAGGAGTTGACATAGAGGTTTTGAGATCTTTGAGAAGTCTTTAATGAATCTCTGTAGAAACCGGCATGCCCAAGGAAACTTCTTATACCTTTGACACTTGAGGGGGTGGCAATTTTTCAATGACTTCAATCTTGGCCCTATCCACCTCTAAGCCTTTCTTGGAGATCCTATGCCCTAGTACAATTCCTTCTTGCACCATGAAGTGACATTTCTCCCAATTGAGCACAAGATTTGTCTCTTCACATCTTATCGAGATCTCTTCCAAGTTATCCAAACACTTCGAAAGCTATCCCCAAACACAGAGAAGTCATCCATAAAAACCTCCATAGATTTTTCAATGAAGTCGAGAATATGGACATCATGCATCTCTCGAAAGTTGCGGGGGCATTACACGATCCAAAGGGCATTCTCCTAAAAGCAAATGTGCCATAAGGACATGTGAATGTGGTCTTTCTTTGGTCTTCGGGAACTATTGCTATTTGGTTATAGCGAATAGCCATCAAGAAAGCGATAATAGTCCTTACCAAAGCAAGTCTGTCCAACATTTGGTCAATAAAGGGAAGAGGAAATGGTCTTTCTTTGTGGCCTTGTTCAATTTCCCTGTAGTCCATGCAAATCCTCCAACCGATCCAACTGTTCTTGTGGGAATCAACTCATTTTTGTCATTTGTGATCACAAAGTGACACCACCCTTTTGGGAACACATTGCACTGTGGCTAACCCCATTATCCGGAAATAGGATACACAATCCTCGCATCTAACCACTTGAGGATTTCCTTCTTCACCACTTCCTTCATTATGGGATTAAGCCTTCTTTGACCTTCAATGCTATGTTTAGCATTTTCCTCTAACACAATCTGTGCATGCAGATTGTAGGACTTATCCCATGTATATCAGACATTTGCCAACCTATTGCCTTTTTGTGCCTCTTCAGAGTTGTAATGAGCTCCACCTCTTGGTTTTGGTTCAAACTAGCAGAAATGATGACAGGTAGAGTCTCATTGTCCCCCAGATATGCATATTTCAGGTGCTTGGGTAATTCTTTCAACTCTAGATCAGGTGGTTGAACAATAGAAGGAACACTCTTCTTGAGGTTTGAATTTTCTTGCTCTAGTGACTCATATCTCCTAGCCCAAACCTCATTCACGACTTGCTTGCCTTCTTGAAATTCTTCTTCTTTCAACAATTCATGTTCCTCGGTATTGTTTAGCACCTTTCCCAAGTGGTTGTTAGATTTTTGAAAATGTTTTGAACCACTTGGTCAAGAGAAACCACAAAGGAACACTCTTGGTGTTGACATCTGGAAGTTTTAATGCATTCAGAACATTGATCTTCACTTCTTGGTCATTAACCCTCATTGTCAATTCTCCTTTTTGAACATCTATGAGTGTCTTCCCTGTAGCCAAGAAGGGTCTACCTAAAATGATAGGTACCTCTGCATCTGCTTCAAAATCTAGAATAACAAAGTCAACAGGAAAAACAAATTTATCTACCTTAATTAAAACATCCTCCAAGATTCCTTCGGGATAGGCAAGTGACCTATCGCCTAATCAAGGCTTACGAGAAATAGGCCTGGCGGTTCCTATACCCAATTGTGTGTAAATGGACTTAGGCATTAAGTTAATGCTTGCCCCTAAGTCACATAAAGCACGACACGAGAATAAAAATTTCCAATGGAACAGGTATTGTGAAGTGCCGAGGTCTTTTAATTTTCTGGGAGTTTATTTTGCATCAACATGTTGCATTCCCGATCATTGCCACGCTTTCAAATTCTCCCAACCTTCTTTTCTTTGTCAAAACATCTTTCATAAATTTGGCATATTTGGGCATTTGTTGTAATGCCTCAACTAGAGGAACATTAATGTGCAATTGTTTTAACACCTCAAGAAATTTATTAAATTGTTTGTCCTCATGTGCCTTTTTTAACCTTTGAGGGTAAGGGGGAGCAGGATATTCAGGCACCAATTTAGGTTCAGGTGTTCTGTTTGCATTTGACGCTATAGCATCAGGTGCTATAACGTCTGGAAAATTCTTTTCATTTCCAGCAACACTTGACTCTAAATTCTTGGGTGCAGAAGTTACCTCTTTACCACTCCTGGTGGTTATTGCTTTCACATGCTCCTTGCCTGGTGCATGAGATGAAGATGGTTCAGTAGTGGAAGGAAGTCCACCATTTTGCCTTTGAGTGAGAGCAGATGCAATCTGTCCCACTTGATTCTCCAGAGTCTTGATTGATGCTTCATGAGTCTGCATTGTTGTCTTGCAATCACTGATGAATGACCTTAGCAGAGACTCCATTGAGTTATCCATAGCAGGAGCAGGAACATTCTGTCTTGAAGGTTGCTGTTGTTGTTGTCTTGGAAAACCTGGGGGAATAGCAGGAGCATTTGTGCTTGTATTAGCATTATTTCCTCCCCCCCACCTAAAATTAGGATGGTTTCTCCAACCAGGGTTGTATGTATTGGAATAAGGGTTGTTGCCCTTGTTGTACCCTCTTACATAGTTGATGAAGCGAGGATTAGTTGTGCACTCTTCATACAAATGAGCTCCTCCACAATAAACACAACTTGCTTCTCCAGGAGGAGCTTGTTCAATTGCCGCAGTTAGATTGACCGCTCAGCGCTTATAGCATCGGGACGCTATAGCGTTGGCAGTATTCAACTCCTTTATCATATTTGTCAGAGTAGCCACTTGGGCTGAGAGAGCAGAAACCTCACTTACTTCATGAACCCCAGCTACTTTCCTTGTAGAATTTAGCCTTTCAGTAGGCCATGAAGAACTGTTTATGGCAATGCGCTCTATAAGCTCACAAGCTTCATTGTATGAGGAGTTAAGGATCACACCTCCAGATGAGGCATCTAGCATAGACCTTGTAGGTGCCTCTAGTCCATTGTAGAAGGTCTCCATTTGAATTACTATAGGAATTCCATGATGTGGACATTTCCTAAGCAATTCTTTCCATCTCTCCCAAGCCTCATGCAATGATTCACCTTCTTTTTGCTTAAAGGATGTGATGTCATTCCTCATCCTAGCATTCTTGTTTGGTGGGAAATATTTCTCCAGAAACTTCTTTGTCATATCTTCCCAAGTTGTGATAGAATTGGACTCCAAGGAATTCAACCAAGCCTTTGCTCTGTCTTTTTAAAGAATAAGGAAACAGATTTCGGCTGAATGCGTCCTCACTCACCCCTGGGATAATGAAATTACTGCACACCTCTAGAAAGTTTCTCAGATGGGCAAAAGGATCTTCTTGAGTGGAACCTCCAAATTGTCCAGTTGTTTGGATAGAATTGGACAATTTGGAGGTTCCACTCAAAAGGATCTTCTTGAGTGATAGAATTGGACTCCAAGGAATTCAACCAAGCCTTTGCTCTGTCTTTTAAAGAATAAGGAAACAGTTTCAGCCTGAATGCGTCCTCACTCACCCCAGGATAATGAAATTACTTGCACACCTCTAGAAAGTTTCTCGGATGGGCAAAAGGATCTTCTTGAGTGGAACCTCCAAATTGTCCCGATTGTTTGGAGCATTTGGAACATCATAGGCTTGAACTCAAAATGAGTAGCGATCACAATGAGCCTAGTGATACTTGTCTCCATGGATCGTGGATCAAACACAGCATAATCTCTCATTGGCCTGTCTCTGTCATTCACCATTTGATTTGGAGCTTGGTTCAAAAACCTTTCTCTATACCAGTATTCATCATCAGTTTCAGTATGGGTAAAAGGACCTTGCCTTCCACCTCTTTGGCCTCTTCTTCCTATTTGAGAGGGTGTTCTTCCACCCATTGAACCTCTAGCAGTAGGATTAGAGTGCTCAGACATAGTTGGTCTGAGTTGTTGTAGTCTTTGTTGGCGTCTTAGCCTTCTGAATCTTCTCTCTGGTTCAGGATCAAACTCAAAAGTGGGTGGTTCTGATCTGGGCATACGCTATAACGTCAAACGCTATAGCACTTCCCGTAACACACCACAGAAAAATACCAAGGTAAAACCTCCCTAAGGTTGTAATAATTTCTAAACAATAAAAATTAAATGCAATCCCCGGCAACGGCGCCAAAAACTTGTTGTGCGAAAAGGTGATGTGCAAGTGTACACAATCGCAACAAGTAATATAATGATAAGTAAAGATCGTTCCCACGAGGATTGGTATTAATTTTAGAGTTTAAAAAGGAATTACACTTTAGAGGAACAAGTAGCAAATAGGTTGAGTAACAAAGTTCAGTATAACAAAGGTTATAAAAGTAACAAGTTAACGGTGAGTTAAAATATAAGAGAAATAAGTTGGATTGCTTTCACTATGTAAATTCCCAGAAACAAGACGCTATAACGTCACACGCTATAGCGTTAAGCGCTGTTGCAAATATTTTGTGCCTTTCAGTCACTAGCGCCAGGGTTTCACTACAAGATGCCTATGTCTAGGTTCTAAATAGGTTCACCCCTGTATACTCAAGATCCCACAGCTTATGCTTTATAAACTATTGCAACTTCTATATCTAGAGGAAGCAAAAATTGATTAAATGTCTTCAACCAATCTTATCATTTATATTAATCCTTGAGTTCTCTCTATGGTTCATGTCTGAATCCACAGAGGTACTAGTTTTACGTGGCCAAATATAAAACAAGTTTGGAAGAATTATCACACAAGGATTAAAACACAAAACGTGAGAAATTATATACGAAGCATTAATGGTTCATTACAAGCTATAGCAACCCAACTCAAGGAGTTTAGCTCATGTTGAGCAACATCAAAATAACACAAATAAAACTACTTGTATTACCGTAGGTAAGAAGGAAATTACAAGTGCAAAAGATACAAGCTTGAAGTCCCCTAATCATCCACGCTAAGATGGCTCATCATCAGCCTTACACCATGAGAAAAAGTCTGAGAAAAATACAAAGAAGAAAGTAAAATAGCAAAAGCTTTCAAATGTGTATCAATGGAGAAGAAGAAGTGTCACACTTTTTCTCTCTACCAATACTCTCTCTATCTTCGTTGGGAAGTCTCCAAGTATGATGATGAGGGGAGATCAGCATCTCTAGTATATCTAGCCTTGAGGTACAACTCCCCTTCCAAAGTCAAGAAAGGTGATGTTTACTTTTTCACCAACTCCACTATTCCTTTACTCATGCAATGACAAGTGTCCACACAAATCCAATAAAATCCGCACATGTCGGCCTAGGTATCGTGGACACAATATATGGAACATGGATTAATGAGCTTGGCGCCAAAATTTCACTTTTCCTTTAGATGCTCAATCATACGCCTTCTTGACGCTATAGCGTTAGACGCTATAGCGCTAAACACCGCACTACTTCACAAAATACATCAAAATAATCACAAGGGCACCAAATGTGCCAATTTCATAGCAAAGCGTTGTTCAAACCTTTCCTATCCTAATATTAATAGAAATGCAATAAATACTATACTAATATTACTTGAGAACTTACTTAATTTAATGATTAGAGGTATAAATAACTCATATAAATATGAGTTATCACACCCCAAACTTAAACCATTGCTTGTCCCCAAGTAATGACACTTGCAAAGACAAACAACCGACACTATTTACAACACACACGCTCCGATCAACACTTCATTTCTAAGCATACTCACTCAAACATTTTCCCAATGGGCTAACAATTCAGATTCACACTCACACCCACACACCAATGCATTCATTCAACTTCTAAAGTTATTATCGCTCAATAGTGTGTGTGTGTGATCTCTTGACTCATCTCAATTCCTAGCTAGATTTGGATTTCTCTTTAGCCTTGGAAAGAATGGTCTTCTGTTGGTAAAATCAAGAACTCTTTCAAAACAATGACTAGATTAACATTTTCACACAGAATGGGGATTTTCGGGCATGACAAAGGGTTTAACTAGGCACTTCAAGTCTATGGTCGGTGTTCCTAACTTATTGAATCTAAACGACTCACGCTATAGCGTTTGACGCTATAGCGCTTGAACAAAGATAACAGATTTACTAGTTTGTAGCCCCCTCATTACTTGGCTCCTCAAAGAATTATTATATTATTATTTTTTTTTTTTTTAACAAGGCTTTGCCTCTTTCTTTGCCTTTGGGACAGCCTAGCTTTTGTTTTGGGTAACTACAGCTTTTACAACATATTTACATTAAACTTCTAAGTCACTGACCACCCTAAGACCTTTGTACCTAACCTTTATATAGCCCAACGCCCCCAAACTTATGCTTCAACAACTCTTCAA
Source organism: Oxytropis ochrocephala (assembly GCA_020916435.1). NCBI lineage: Eukaryota > Viridiplantae > Streptophyta > Magnoliopsida > Fabales > Fabaceae > Oxytropis > Oxytropis ochrocephala. The sequence continues at coordinate 27,489,799 of CM037092.1, forward strand.
GTTTTTATTCAAGCCTTGATCTCACCTTGGTTAACTCAGACTAGCCTAAACCTCAGATAGTCCTTGGCTAGCTAAGTTTCTTCTTAAGCACAGAGATTTACGTGTGAGAGCAATAATAAACAAAGATGTCATCTAAAAGCACGGCTCTCTTACTCACTCACACCATTATCATTACCATCAGCCCAAGGGGAACGCATTCAATGACTAAACTTAAAAATGAGGCACTTGAAACAGAACATTTTGAAAAAAAAACATTAACAAAAACATTAACAACTTTAGGTCCTCCCCCCACAATAAAAGTGAGCAGTGTCCTCACTGCTCTTTAAAGAACTAGGGAGAGGCCTGAACTTAACACACAAACAAAGTAATTTAAGCCTTAAAACATTTGTGAAGCGCAAGACAGACGCTATAGCGCTTCACAATTTATTTTTGTTCACAAAATCCTAAACTTATACAGCAGAAAATTAAATTCACTTCTTAACCGCACTGCACTTCTTGAGAGCTAACACGGATGGGTGAGGAGGCTTTCTGACCTTTTTCTTCTTCTTCTCTTCCTTTTGCTCTCCCTCAGACGCTATAGCCTCAGACGCTATAGCGCTTCCACCAGGTGCTGCCTTCTCTTTTTCTGCTTTCATTGCTGCTAACTTGCTAGCAGCCTCCTTTTCCTGTTCAGACACTTCCTTTCCAGACTGTTGTGCTTCTTGCTGCACTCTTTCTTCATCAACTTCCTCAATCACAGTCAGCTTGGCTCCTGGGCTCCTCCTTGCAGATACATACGTTGGCCTTTTTCTTTCGCCACATGCTTCTCCTTGACTTTTTACGCTGGAGTGCGGATGATCTTGGGCTGGCTCTGGCTACCTCCCTTGGAGGACTTTCAGCCATAGCTTGGGCTTCTTCCTCAGAACCTGCAATAATGTTAGTTTTTGATTGAGGGCTCCTTTGGGCTCTCTGTTTCAGCCTAGGAGACCTTGTTGCACTTGACACAGATGAAACAGGGCTTGACTGAGCTGCAGGCGCTATAGCCTCAGACGCTATAGCGCTAGCAGGCCTCTCAATGATTTTACGGGAAAGCGAGAATGTTGTGGTGAAACAGTGGTGGACTTTGTTCTTTTGTGGGAATTGGGGATTGGATTGATGGTTCGGTTGTGGTGGTTCATTTAGGTTTGGTGTTTGTTGAGCGGTGAGGTGACTTTTCTTTTCTTTGGGTTACGGTGGAGGCATGGTTGGTTCAGATTGTGGTGTTTCAGGAATGATTTGGTCTTGGGCTTGTGGTGAGGGTATTTGTGGTGAGGGTAGTCTTGTGGGGCTTGGTGTGGGATCAGCAGTCACTTCTTTATCTTCACTTTCTGATTCTTCCTCCTTTTCTGGGCTCTCTTCACCAGACTTCTCTTCACTCTCAGAATCCTCTTCCTCCTCAGAATCATTGACTTCTTTCATCACCCTCCTTGTCTCTTCTTCATCTTCTTCACTCAGTTCTTCTAAATCCTCAGTGTTGAGGGACTCTTCACTACTCACCTTTGCTTTCTTCTTAGCAGGGCTCTTTACCTTCTTCAAGGCAGGGCTCCTGGCTCTCTTCTTGATTGGATCTGCAGCAGCCTTCTTACTCACCCTTTCTTTTGGTTGGGGTGGCTCCTTCACACCCTCCTCTTCAATTAACCACTCTGGGAACACAGGGGGTTCCATTAACTCCTTGCCCCTAGATAATCTTTCCAAAGACTGACCTTCTCCCATTCAAACTTAGCCTTGACAAACTTACACGGTGTTTCACGATTCTTTTCAATCGATTGAGCGCTATAGCATCAGACGCTATAGCGCTAGCACTTCCTTTGTCGGGGCTTAAAAACAGCAGAATATCTCCTTGAGGAGTCCTCCTCTCATCACGAATTTCAATCTCTACTTCAGCATTCTTGCACAATTCAGTAATTAAACAAGGAAAGTAGAGATTACCGTCAGTTTTGAGCCTGCTTTTCTCAATTTCTCTGGCAATGATTTTGCCCACATCTATGCTCTCACCTTCCAGAATAGCATCAAGCACTATCAACCTGTCCTTCTCCACATTTGTTGTGTGGGAAGTAGGCATGAGTGAATGCCTGATGAAGGTAAACCACATTGCAGCCTCATCAACCAGAAATGCCTTCTTGACTTTAAACTCTGATCCAAACCTCTCCGATGTTGCTTCCTCCACACAGATCCTCTTCTTAACCTCCTCCATTTCATCACATCCCCACGTATCAAGCTTCTTGTCCAGGGCCTTTCCAGAATAACCCAATTTGAAGTGGTCATTGATGGCACTTGGGCTGAAATCAACCATTTCACCCCTAACCATAGAATAGGTTTGGGGCTTTCCCCCTTTTGGAGGAGGAATTCCTTTGTAAAACTCTCTCACCAGAGGCACCACAAATTCCCCTCTATGCTTGATAAATTTCTGCCACCCTAACGCTATAACAGTGGATGTGAACACGTCAGGAGCTTTTTCAGTTTTGAAACCCCTTTCTGCGATGAAGTTCATCTTTCAGTAGCGCGCAGGATCATCCTTTGGGTCTATGGCTCTTGAGGAACTGGGTTCAGTGGTCTTGGCCTTTTTCTGGGGCTTTTCAATCGAATGCTTCTTCACCATTTTGAGATTTTTGAAGAAATGAAAGAAATTTGTTAATTTGTGAACTGAAATGTGAGATCGGTTGCAGAGATTAAGGAATGAAGTTATGGAAGAATGGGGGTTAGGGAAAGAGAAAGAGATTCAACGGTTAGAAAGGGAGAAAGAGAAGGGAGTGGTTGAGTGAGAGGTTTGAATGTAATAACGACCGACTTATCAATGAAAAGCAGGCAGGCGCTCTTTTTCCCACTGGGTTTTTTACAGAGGCCTGACCTTTAGAAACATGATGTGTCCTTTACTTTCTTGCAAGAATGTATGACCGGTCGCTCAAGATTTCCCGTGGCAAAGGAGCGATCGAAGACTTATCAAAGTTGCTTAGATCGTCGAAACGATCTGAATCGAGCGACCGTCGAAACGGTCCCAACCGAGTGCCATCGAAATGGCCCAAGGGTTAAAACCCGCAAACCTTAGATCGTCGAAACGATCTGAATCGAGCGACCGTCGAAACGGTCCCAACCGAGCGCCATCGAAAATGGTCCAACAACGCTAGGTCGTCGAAACGATCTACATCGAGCGCCATCGAAAATGGCCCAACGGTTAAGTAATCACCCATCGCGGTAGGCCATCGAAACGATCTACCTTAAATGCCATCGAAAGGGCCTGATTGAAGGTCGCCGAGCGATCCAAGGCCCCGTTGGGGTATTAAAACCTATCAAAGAATGTATGCTTTCGAAATAAGCGCGAATGACGACCGACCGGTCTTAAAGCTCAAAGACGCTCAAAGACTTAGAGAAAAATAAACATACAAGGCGCGCGAGGAAAAGCGACCAAAAACGAGCGCTATCGAAGTAGCACGAAGCGGCCGCCGAGCGGCCCACAAGTTCAAAACGAATAAGGCGAATAAATGCAAGAAGTACGCAGACATAGCAATATAAATTTGAACGGGCGTAATTAAAAGCAAGTAAAGATTGTCATTACAAATATGGGACGCCCGGCCGAAGCCGAGCGCCCACGAATTGAAAAACTGCACAAAGGCAGAAAAATTGTCAGGCCCGAAGGCAAGTTAAAGTTACAAAGTTACACCGCTCGCAGGCGGGCTTCAAAAAAGAATGGTGGCCGGGCGAATGACGTGTTCTCGCTCGTCATATTCTCGCAGCGGCATGATCTTATTGTTGTCAACATAGTGCGTGGGCTCGATCATCTTGTCATCAAAATTGATCTGCAGTCGGTATTCAATACCCGCGCCGGCAAGAGCGTTGTAAAATTGCTCGATTGCAGCCTCCGACCGGCACAGGCCACCATTAGGATCTTTTTCTCGGCTCGGCCTCTCTCGCCACCCAACCGCCTCTCACTTCCCCGCGGCCTCAAGGTCGCCCTTCAAAGTTGTGACCTGAGCAGAAAGCTCCTTGTTTCTCTTTGACAGCTTGGCCCGGTCTTCCTCCCCCCGCTTGAGGGCCTCCTTCTTCGACTGGAGGAGCTTGTCATATTTTAGCTGCGCCTCAGTTAAAGCCTTGTCCTTTCCTGCAATTCAGTCGAAGAAGGGGCATTAGTCGGTCGAACAAAGGTAAGATGAAGAGCACAAGACTAAGAAAATAAAATTACCATCGATTCGGCCACGGCTCCGCCATGACCTTCTCGACCCCCATGCAGAGAGAAGCGCAGAGCGCCATGGGTTTCCTTTTGTACTGCTCCAGATCGGCCGCGCCCAAACTTTCGAGCGAGATGATAGGAATCTCCTCCGTTTCAGGGGCCGGGACCCAAACGTCACGCTTGGCCCGCTTGGGTGGCGATCAAGATCGGGAGGAGGCGATCAGGCCCGCCGACCGCTTCTTCCCTTGGCTCTTGGGGTGTGGGGACTTTTGAGGAAGATCGGGGTTATCCCCCGCCGAGAAGTGTCATATCTTTTAGCCCTCCTTCGGGCTTCAGGATCAAGCTTAGCGGTTCCGGCTTTTTGCGGCCATTCTTTCTCGCAAAATAACGAGTCATGAGTTAAAAGAAAAAGAGAAATCAACAGAATATCGAGGACAAAAGAGTTCAAAGCGAACCAATCTCGGCCTCCAGTTCATAGCCTTCATACAAGACAAAAGGGTCGGCAAGGTATGTCGCCCCTTAGGATCGGACGCATCATACTCGCCAAATGACTTGATCATCTCCAAAGTCTGCAGTCGGCCTCTCCTGTGTCTTTCTGTGTGTAGATGTAATCTCCCTTGGCCGCTGCGCAGAAATGAGCCTCATTCCACATGATTGGGAAATAAGGGGACCTAGCATCCCGTCCGGTTGAACCTCACAAACGGTCTTCCGGCCTCTTGGTGGGAACGATCCGAATACCGACTTTTCGGGCCGCTCCCAACGACTCCTGGAACGCTTTGAAAAAACGGTGGTGAGTCTTCTGCATCTTGAAGGAAACTTGCTCCCTCTTCTGCTTGTTGGCCTTCTCTCTGAGCCAGCTCAGCTCGAAGATAGCAAAGAAAAGCATCATCGACACCGGCCGACCCGGCAGTCGGCAAGAAAACTTGAAAGTCTTTAAAAACGCCCATGCGTTTGGGTGAAGCTGTGAAGGGGCGACCCCAATATGGCGCAGGACGTCGCGTTGGAATTCGGAAAAAGGAGGGGTAATCTTCATCTTCTCGAACACGAGCCGATACATCGTGAACTTGAAGTTGGAAGAGTAAGTCGCGATATCTTCGCCCTCCTTCATGCCTCTTATCCTCCAGCCCGGTGAGTCTTCAAGACGGCTCCGTAGATCGGGCAAGGCATCATGACCGACTGTAAGAATGCTCCTGTTAGAGCGAAGAGTCTCCGACACCCAAGGCATGTCAGACACATCCCGAGCTACGTCAGCTTGGACTTGACCTCGGCTTGAACCTCCCGACCGACCCTTCGTTCGACCCTCCGATGTTGGCTTCCAAACCGTAAATATTGACTTCGGGTGAACCACCTCTTCTCCTTGGACTTCTTCGGCTGAGTAGCGCCGCCGGCCTCCACCATCTCCTCGCCCACGCAGGACGACACTCTGCGCCTCATCATCATCAATGATAATCACATCGGCGTCTTCTTCTTCTCCCTCCACTCGGGATACAACGTCCTCGGGCGGTGGAGAGTTGCTCGGCCGCTCGCCAGAATGGGCGGATCTGGAACCAGTGATCTTGGAGCCGCCGATCCTCACCGGATGAACGAGAACTTCGAGCCGTCTTGCCGCCGAGGAACCGCTGAAGAGCTAGAGCTTGGTCGTCGCGAAGACGACTTGGGTTCGCCGGCCTCGACATGTATGTGGCAAAAGATCGGGGCGGTTTTTCAGAATACGGCGATTAGCTTTGTCCGTGGCATACACAAACACTGTGATAAAGGGATCGAGTCGGTCGATCGAGCAAAGCGCTCATGAGAGGGCGAGTGGCCATCCTCGACGACGACACCCCTATCACGAGGCGTGGAAAAGCACGAAGTACTTTCAAGAAAAAACTCAAGCTTAAAAAGGTAAAAGGAGCGGTCGATTCATACCTTAAGCAGATGTTGAAGATCGGTCGCAAATAGACAGAAACAGCTTCGAAGGCAAGTCGGGGGCAAACGAGTCGGTCGTTGGCAGAGCAAATCTTGGAAGTGTGAGAAATGAACTCAGCAGAAGGGCTATTTATAGCACAGATCTCTGCGCGAAGGGGACCGGGATGCGAAGAGTCACAACGCTTCGTCTTCCCACCAATGGTTGTCTCCAGACAGCCTCGGAAACACCAAACGTCACGTCTTAAATGTCAGTAAATACCAACCGTCACAACCGAACGGCCGATGGTTGACAAGCGGTCGACACCGCCCTACAGAGAGAGCGAACGGCCGCGTCCGTTTCGTCAAAATAACTTCACCCCTGGGGGCATCGATTCAAGCCTCAGCCCGCTCTTAAGCAACCTAGGCTTGGGGGGCAACTGTTCCTGGGTGTATCAGCAAATATGGGAACTGCCAACAGCAATTGGACCTGCGGCCCAGCCCAACTCGATCGGCCCAAACACGCTGTTTGGAGCGCAATTCTCGCCGGCCGAAAATCTCGCTAACGGTCGGACCTCGCAGTATATATACGCCATTCGCATATGGCATCAGGTACGTTCTCTAACCTTGTGCTATCTGCCCGAGCGACCTCTCACTAGATCGTCGGAGTGTCTTTGCAGGTACCACCCGAGGTGCTCAACGCGTGAAGCCAGGACCGGTCCTTTCACTCATTCAACGACCGGCCCATTCAACGGAGCTACAACTACTTCAACACTTCATTGGTCAAGGTACGATCACTTTCCACTCGAGGGCTGCCTGAACGCCTAAAGTACATGCTTCATACTCAGCGATATTGTTGGTGCAATAGAAACTCAGTCTGGCTGTGAATGGTATGAAGCGATTGTCTGGGGAAATTAATACAGCACCTACCCCGTGCCCCCACATATTTGAAGCACCATCAAATGACATGGTCCACCTTTCATCGTCTGGAGACTTTCCTTCTTCCAACAGGGCCATTATATCCTCATCTGGGAAATCACACTACATTGATTGGTAGTCTTCAATAGGCTGATGTGCCAAGTATTCGGCCAATGTACTACCCTTGATCGCTTTCTGAGTGACATACAAAAGATCGTATTCGGACAGTAGCATTTGCCAGCGAGCAATTCTCCCTGTGAGTGCGGGCTTTTCGAAGATGTACTTGATCGGGTCCATTTTAGACACCAACCAAGTCGTGTGGCTTAGCATGTCTTCGCCTTAGTCGACGTGCAGCCCAGGCTAAAGCGCAACACGTTTTCTCCAACAATGAGTATCTGGTCTCGCACTCTGTGAACTTTTTGCTTAGATAGTAGATAGCATATTCCTTCTTCCCGGACTCGTCCTGTTGCCCCAGCACACAACCCATCGAATTGTCTAGAATCATTAAATACATGATGAGAGGTCTGCACGCACGGTGGCATTAAGATTGGCGGGTTAAGGAGATACCTCTTGATTTTCTCAAAGGCTTCTGACGGTTGTCATTCCACTTTGCCTCTTGATTCTTGCACAATAGCTTGAAGATTGGCTCACAGTGAATGTTGGCTGGGATATGAACCTGGAAATGTAATTCAATCTCCCGAGGAAACCACGAACCTCTTTCTCAGTTTTAGGTGTCGGCATTTCAAGAATTGCTCGTACTTTGGCCGGATCCACCTCTATTCCTCTCTGACTGACTATGAATCCTAACAACTTCCCCGATCTTACTCCGAAAGTGCATTTGGCTGGATTTAGTCTGAGCTTGAACCTCCTTAGGCGTTCAAAGAGTTTGTGCAGATTAACAATATGCTCTTCATCAGTTTTGGATTTTGCGATCATATCATCCACATAGACTTCTATTTCTTTATGCATCATATCGTGGAATAGTGCTACCATTGCTCTCTGGTATGTGGCACCAGCGTTCTTCAACCCAAATGGCATGACTTTGTAACAGAAGGTTCCCCATAGAGTGATGAAGGTGGTTTTCTCCATATCTTCAGGGGCCATCTTGATCTGATTATATCCGGAGTATCCATCCATGAAGGAGAAGAGAGAGTGTTGCGCTGTGCTATCTACCAGTACATCAATGTGAGGCAAGGGGAAGTCATCTTTAGGGCTGGCTCTGTTCAAATCCCGGTAGTCGACACACATTCGGACCTTCCCATCCTTCTTCGGGACTGGGACAATATTGGCTACCCATTGAGGATATTTGGACACTGCTAGAAATCCGGCATCAAATTGCTTCTTAACCTCATCCCTGATTTTCAATGACATTTCCGGCTTCATCCTTCTCAGTTTCTGTTTCACTGGTGGGCATTCAGGCTTTACTGGCAGTTTATGTTCGACTATGTTGGTGTCTAGTCCAGGCATGTCTTTGTATGTCCATGCAAAAATATCGGCATAGTCAAATAAGAGCTTAACCAGTTTCTCACGCTCAGCATCTGGCATTGTAGTTCCGATCTTAATCTCCTTTCTGTCCTCATCTGTACCCAAGTTGATTGTTTCAATTGATTCCTCGTGGGGCTGAATCACTTTGTCCTCTTGTTCCATCATTCTCATTAACTCTGGAGGGGTTTCCCAGTCATTTTCAACATCTTCTTCGGTTTGATTAATGGGATGATCAAAGTTATGATATGGATTACCGACATTGTTATTTTCAAAGACAAAAATTTTAGATCTGCATTAGCGAAAATTGACGGAATGAAAACAGTGGAAGAAAGATGAAGCGAATAAATAAGAAACGAAGAAAATTATTGAAGAATTCAAAACGTTATTTTATTGATACTTGATCTTGAATAAAACATGTGTGCCCTTATTGAGTTATCCTAAGGCCTTGGCAGAGCGGAGGATTTGCATTACAGAAAAATTACTTTGAATGGAAAACTACAGGAAAATCGACAATCTCCCAGTTCTTCAGCCTTTCATCTGCGGGGCACAGGCGTACAAGGTTGACGACACCGTCCTCCGTACTTGGATCATCTTCAAGCTGCGCAGCAATCGGTTAGGATTTAGAATTCCTGCGCTTCAAAGCTTTGGTTGATATCACAAATGAGCAACTTCTTCACCCTTGGCTCTGCGCGCCGAGCCTCGCCATTCTCTTCTCTTTCTTTTTTTCTTTGTAGACCCTATCCTTATCCTTGCGACTGAGGCGGTATCCTATCCCATATCCGTTCTTGTTGTCGACAATTGGATCAGCGTCTGAATCCCTTGCTCAGTCTTCCCTAGGCCGCTTCCAACCTTGAACCCATTGGTCAGCATGACCTTGGCAACCATCATGGCGGCCTTGGACAACCTTGGTTTAGGCATCGGGGTTCCTTCTCCAACAAAGGTGGTGTTGGCGATTTCCAGGGCTTGGAAAGCGGTTTCGAATGATTCCTCGGTTTGCCTCGATGTAGCGGGCGGAGGATGACTTATTGACCAGCAGCTCCTCTTCCCCGAAAACCACTACCAATTTGCCATTCACGACAAACTTGAGCTTCTGATGTAAAGATGATGGAACAGCCCCAGCAGAATGGATCCATGGTCTCCCGAGGGAGACAACTATAGGAGGAGGATGTCCATGACTTGGAAGACCACTATGAAGAGTTACGGACCTGCACATGCAGAGCAACTCCATCTCTCCAATGACTTCTCTCTTTGACCCATCAAAGGCTCTAACTAGTGTAGAGCTAGGCTTCATATAGGAACAATCCACATCAAGCCTTTCCATAGTGGACTTAGGCAGGACATTCAGGGAAGAACCATTGTCGATAAGCACTCGGGCGAGAGCATACTCCCCACATTTCACAGAAATATGTAAGGCCTTGTTGTGCCCTCTTCCTTCTCTTTGGGATCTCGCTGCGTGCAGTAAAAGTGAGGTAGTTGCTTGCAACGATATTCCCTACTATCCCGTCTAGCTGGCAAACAGTGATGTCTTGAGCGACGTGTGCCTCGTTGAGTACTTTCATTAGCGCAGCACGGTGAGCTTCAGAATTGAATAGCAGGGATAGCAAAGATATCTTGGCAGGAGTGTGGTTCAGTTGGTCCACCACTTGGTACTCGCTCTGCCTCATGAGTTTCAAGAATTCACTGGCTTCTTGCTCGGACAACACCTTCTTGCTTGTGCTTCCCTTAGTAAACCCGGGCTCTTTGCTTTTGCCTTTGCGGACTCTTTCTTCTTCTTCCCTTGACTTTTCCCTACCGAGCTCTTCAGGAGTATAGATGCGCCCACTTCGGGTCATACCGCTAGTCCCTGAGATATTAGTGACATCAGGGTTGCTTGGGAGCCCTTTCACTTGAACGTCATAATTCCAGGGGACCGCCTTGGTACTTTTGAAAGGAAAAGGAGCTGGCACTTGAATAGTGATGGGCCTTGGCATAGCCAGTGCCAATTTTGTGTCAGTTTTGTAGCGGATCTCTAGTGGCTGTCGGATATTGCTTGACTGGAGAGTATACACACCTTCTCCTTCTTCGGAACCCATCTGCACTATGTTCTGGTCTAGTAGGTCTTGAAGAACCTGTTTGAATGATTCACAAGATCCAATGCAGTGAGGGTCAGTACACACACTTTTGTTGGTGCATCCCTTCATGATGACTCCGAAATGACACAATTGAGCATGTATGGTATCCAAAGGTGTCCGGATGTCTTCCACCTTTTTGATCAAGAATTCTCCTCCAACAGCATTGACAGATGGATTTGCATGCCCCGGTAGAGGATTTGTGGCCACATTCGGACCGTCTTCTTTGAAGTTCAACATCTTGGAGTCGATTAGCTCTTGTACTACATATTTAAACGCTTTGCAGTTTTCAGTTGAATGACCTATTGCCCCAGCGTGGAATCCACAGGCAGCGTTAGCATCATAACCTCTTGGGAAAGGAGGCTGGAGTGGTCTCATTGGTCGGGGAGTGATTAGGTTATTGTTAATGAGGTGGTTGAAGAGGTCTGTGTGAGACATGGGTATGGGGTCAAAGTTGATGTGTTTTCTTTCTGGGTAATTTTGGGTTCTGTAATTTTGGTAGGGAGGTGGAGCTTGTTGTGTTTGAGCAGGAAGTTGAAAGGTTGGTGAAGGGGTATTGTAGGGGGCTTTTGTGATGGCATTTGTTTCTCCTTCTTTCTTTTTGGGATATCCAGAGAAATGCTTTTTCCGGTTGTAGGTTCTCGTGGAGCTATGGGTAATTTTTCCATTTTTCATTGCACTTTCTATCCTCTCCCTATGGTAACCATGTCCGAGAAATTTGAAGACACTCCTCCGATCAACTTGTCAAAGTAGGGTGTGGAAGAGTCTCCATGAACATGGCAACCATTTCTTTCTCTGTGGGGTGGTGCTACTGTGCAGCTAACCTCTCCGGTATTTGGGCATATTCCTTGAACGACTCATTGTCTCTTTTGGTCATGTTCAAGTTGCGTCCGATCAGAGCCATATCAATGTTATACTTATCTTCGCTTTAAAAAGCGTCGGCTAGGTCTTTCCAAAGACCGAATGTGAGTGCGCTCGGTTGCATATAACGACTTGATCTTTGCTCGGCTAAAATTCGTCCGGAAGTAGTGGATCGAAGTTTGTCGTTGCGTGCAACCGAGCCATCTTTCTGCGATACATGATCGGTGACTACAAGGACAAAGTTGCCCTCGATATTTGTCGAAGTCCGGCACTTTGAATTTATGAGGATGATCACATTGGGAGCGAGGCATAAGTCATATGCATCCCCTACTCCCACATTGGATCCTTCCACGGCTCTTAGACGCTCTTCTAGTATTTGCGGCTTATCTTTTGCCAGGGATCTTGGTTTGGTAGCCATGAGAAAGGCCACCCGCCTTGTGGTAGGGATGAGGAACTGGAACCACGACAGGGCGAGCATGATTCTTGAAGTCAGGTTCGGGGATTTGAGAAAATCCATGGGCGGCGCCAGAGGTCTTGTGTTGAACTTGTTCCGTCTCATCATCACATTGTTTCTCGCTATTTCATCTTGATCTTGTGCAACAAACTCGTAAGTATCTCCTCCATAGACGAAGATCGCTTTGTTGGAGGCGTGTAACCCTGTGGTAAGCCCCATTGAGGCCATTGCACAACCTGAGCGTTGGGGTTAGGAGGACGGGATACGTTTGTGGCCTGGTTCCCGGTGTTTCCAGCTGAAACCCCTTCTTCGTCGTTCTTCTTGGCGAGAAGCTCCATCATTTTGGCCATCTGGTCTTTCAGGCCCAGCATTTCGGTCATCTGTTCCTTCAGCTTCTCAATCTCATCCTTTAGCGCCTGGTTGTCTTGAATTCCAGCCATCTTTTTTGCTTAAGAACGGGTCCAATAACGATGTTGATGAACCAGTTTGCCTTTTTCTGTTTTTTTTTTCAAAATGTATGACGTGAGTATGAGTATGCATGAATTGCGAATGTATGATGGAATGTATCGCGTCGGGAAATTGTAAGCCATTGTTTCGACAAATAAAACGCAGACTTAGATCAAAAATCAAAGGAGTTCATTCATTAATAAAATGTGAAAACATAATGTTTGATAATCAGACAACTACATTCAAGCTCTTTTCCTTTTCTTATCATCGGGCACACGCGCCTTAATTTGGAGTACTTCAATGAGATTCCTACAGAACTTAACAAATCTAACAACTTTAGTGGGAGTGTTTTCTCTAGTCATAACGAGTTCAGCTGCTTTCAGACGCTCTGGAACTTCTCTGATAGCTTCATTACCCAGTCCGGCCAAGCATGAGAACCTCTCTTTCCAGTATGTGCAATGACTGTCCAACTTCAGGTATTCAGACTTAAGGTGAGTAAGGTCATCTTCAGTCTCTTTGCAAAGCAACTCACAGTATTCGGCGAAACTCTTTGCCTCAGTGGTATCTCTGAACTGTTGTTGTAGGGCTGCTTGACATTCTTCAAGCCTTCCTAGCACTACACCTTTAGCCTTCCTTTCGAACCCAAGTTTGCTCTCGTACTCCGCAACTAACCCCTCCAAGTGAGCTTTCATTCTTTCTAGTTGACCTCGCAAGTCTTTCTCAGCTGCTCTGGATCTATTTAGTTGTGTTTCAAATGCATAGGCTTTGTCAATAGCTCTATCTCTATCTTGGTTACGTGCCTTGAGTTCATCATTAGCGCCTTTGAGACATTTTTGCACATCAAAGAGTTTTTTATTGCCCGCGCTCAACTCCTCAACATATTCAGCGATACGCTTATCTTTGAAAGCATTCTCTTGCATGAAGTTCCTCTTTTCTTGAAGAGCTCTTTCTAATCGAGCTTGTAATTGACTTTCTCTTGTTGATTTTGCCAAGGAGCTCTTGAGTTTCTCAACTTCTTCATTAAGGATAGGAGTAGGTTCAGGAACTTCGGCTCAGCTGGAAGTGCGGGACGGAAGGGTAGTTTGACCTCTTGGACTCTGAGTTGAACCCATTGAAGGTAACTTTCCCCTACATTAGTTCCCCTGCGTCCCAATTCAAGGCGACCTTTCTTGAGTACTCTGTCCCATGCTCGACTGATTCTTCTTAACATATTAAGATCTTCAGAACCTCTTTTGTCCAATACAAAGGCGGTCAAAGATTCTGTTGGAGGCGGATGCAGCATCGGATAACCAAGTTGTCTTAAGGCAAGTGCGGGATTGTAATTGATGCAACCCTTAGTTCCTATGAGAGGTACATTCGGGAAACCCTCACATTGGTAAATAAACTCACTTGTGTCTCGAGCAAGGGAACACCATGTTATGTCGCTTCCCCTGAGGTTGGTGATGTATTGCTTCCAGTCAGATTTACTTTTAGCTTCAATGTGATAGTTGCTCTTGAAGATGTGGGAGACAAGCCAACGATACAGTACATGTAAGCAACATATGAGCACACCTGCTTTCTTGTCGTGGCGATCATGGAGAGCGTAATATATGTCAGCAAGGATAACTGAAGTAGGATTCTGTCCTCGAGTTTTGAATGCTAGAAAGACGTCAATGGCAGTGTAGTCAACAAAGTCAGGAACATAAGGGAACCAAACTATCCCATAGATAAGGAGTGTTAGGACATCACCGAAGGCAACCCAATCATTTTTACCAGCCAAAATAGAAGTTACTTCTTCCAAGTATTCTCTAGGTAGACCTTCCATTTTCTCCTTTACCACCACTTCTTTAGCTAAACTTGATGCATTGACTTTGAGGATACCGGCCAAACCTTTAACCCAAGAGTTATTTTCAGCATATCGGTAGGGCTTATTGTTCTCAGCGGGGAATTGCAGGATCTGTTCGAACTCTTCCAAGGTTGGAGCCAACTGATAGTCTTGGAAAGTGAAACACCGAAGTTGTAGATCATAGAACTGGGCTAGAGCAGTAAGGGCCTCTGCTTGCACATTGATCTTGAGGAGACTCAGAATATTCCCGTATTTGTTGGAGAAGGAATCACGTCGCCCGATGGCATCTTGTCGCTTAGGTCAAGCAAGCTTTTTATGTCTGGTTGTCTGATTTTCAATTTCACAGTTTTCTTGATGCTTTGATCCATTTCTTGTCGAAAAGGCTTACAATTCCCTGAGAGCAAATTAAAAACAATGCATGTAAGGAAAAAATGCATGTAATGTGGTATATTTTTTGTATGCATGTGATATATATTTTCTGTATTTTTCATATGATGTAAAAGAAAAATGCATGTGTTTTGTGGAAAAATAACAAATTTGATTTTTCTTGCTTTTTGATTTTTTTTTGTTTTCTTGTTTGTAAAAAGACGACATGCACTAATGTTTGTTTTGAATGCACGGGTGTTAAGCTCCTTTGTGAACCTAGGAGGTATCTTATGGAAATGGGTCTAAGGCTTTCTTTACAGTGAACCTCACAAGGATGGTTCTAAAGGATCCTACACATGGTTCCTAGAGCCAAGGACCCGATCAAGAACATCGACCCGACAATAGGCAAGCTATTAGAAGGGATAGCATCCTCAAAAGGAATCAAACTCTAGGTGAGATTTTCGTGACCACCCAACGAGACGTACGTCCCGCAGGCCATCACTACGCAATCTCGTTCTAACTTAGGTTTGTGCTCGAGTCCGGGTAGAGGACTTTTCTCACGTGTGTGAAGTGTAGAAGTGCAGTGTGTGTAGGAGCAAAATAAACCCAAAGCTACAAAACAAAACAACCATACATACAAAAATATCGTCGTCTACCCTAGGGTTTATACAAACAAATAACATAATTATTGCAAAAGTAAATAAATAAATGAATAAATAAAAGGGTAAAATTGAATTTAATCCTAAATTAATTAAACTAGGTTTTGACTCTCTAAAAATAAATACGTCCCCAGTGAAGTCGCCAGCTGTAGCGACCGAAAAATCCGGGAAAGGATTTTTCGAAATGGTTCTTTAGGAAGCCGCCACCAAATTTTAGTTTAAGGGCAAATTCAGAAAATCCCTTTAAGTTTTAAGATAAGGCGTTGTTAGGGTTCGGGAGTCGTTATGTGTGGGGAAGGTATTAGCACCCCACGACATCCTATTGTCTAATTAATTTAGGATTTATTTAATAGTTACCCTTTTATTTGTAAAAAAAAAGACTTATTTAGGTTTTTGTTTTTTAGTGCTTGACAAGGGTTGAGTGTTGCTCCTACGTACCTCCAGATGCAATGGAGGAATCAAAGCTACGTAGTTCTTCCTGCAGATGTTTGTGGGTTGGTGTTTTTTAATGTAGGGGTTCTAGGATTCCTTGAACTGTACAGCTCACTGATTCCTAGGACGCTGACTAACCCGATTGTACAACCGACTTAGTCCCCTACTTTTTTTTTAAAAATGATTTTTTTGAATTTTTGAAAAGAGTTGTGAGATGGGTTGATTTTAGAATAGGTATTCTAGAACTCTGAATCATCTGACCCATTAGTTCTAGAAACGACTAACCCGATCAGACAGTAGACTTAATCCCCTATTTTTAGGAAAATGGTTTACTTGCATTTATTGAATTTGTAGGGTTACTGAACTGTACAGCTCATTGGCCCTAAAATAATGACTAACCCGGTTGTACAACCGACTTAGCCGTTTATTTTTTAGAAAAGTGTATTTGTTAGGTTTGCAGGGTTACTGAACTGTACAGCTCATTGGCCCTAAAATAATGACTAACCCGGTTGTACAACCGACTTAGCCGTTTGTTTAATTTTGAGGGAAAAAATAATTATATTTGAATTGGAAAAAGAATTAATAAGTAAATCAGAGGGTGAAAATAGTAAATTTGGGTTTTTATTAATAGCCGGGTGTTGTATAATTATTTTAAGGGGTGCAAAGAGGAAAGCCTGGCCAGATCGGGAGCCTGTAATGCAAACCGGGCTTAAGTAGAAGAAAGGCGTATACTGGAAAAATAGGGGTGTGATTAATAATCTGGTTACTAAATCAATTAAATAAAAATTAAAAAACAAACAGACATGGTATATAACCTAAGCCCACATATTGAAACCCTAAAAAACCTTTCACCCTTCCCCCATTTTCGGCTGCGGCGCAGCATAGAGAGAGAGAGTGTCACGGCGGAAAATCCGCCCCGTTTCACGGCGAGGGAGAGGTTGGAGGCGAGAGAATCGCCGGTTTCATGGGGGAGGGAGCGCGATAGTGAGAGGGAAGGGTGTGGTTTCGGTCTTGGATGGTGGTGGAGATGACGATGGCGAGGGTGGTGGACGGTGGTGGTGAGGTGACGGCGACGGCGAAGACGAAGCTAAGCTTCGTTCTTCCTTCTCTGTTCTCCATTCTTTTTCGTTTTTAGTTTGTTCTCAGATCTAACACATGTTTCTTCTTGTTCTGGGTTCGGTTATGGGGGAAAGAAGAACGACAGACTTCGGTTTGGCTATTGATTCGTTTGAAGGACATTTCAGCGCTAATGGAAGGGTGGTTTTGGATCGGTTTCTGGCTTGCTTTGATGAACCTCGCCGGAGTTCATGGTGGAACTCGCCAGAGAAGACGACCGGAGCTCCGGCGAGTTGTGAGGTCAGTTTTTTATTTCTCCTTTTTTTTTATCTGTTTCCTGCTCCTCCTACTCTTCTCTCTGTTTGTTTTTACTCTATGTGATTTCTTGCTGTTTATACTTTATGTTCACTAATTTTCGTTCATAAAAAAAAACTATTTTGATTCAAAACAACATTAACAGAGACAAAGTTTTTTTTGAGTACAACCTAATCTGTTTATGTGAAAATACAGCAGCCTTAATCTGATTGTTAAGCAACATACGTGCGTAAAAGAAAAAAAAAGATTTAGGTTTAGATACCAACCTACAACTCCGGCCTCTGTTTTAGCTTCTTTTCTTTGTATGCTGTTTGAACAATAGTAACCACACCTTGATTCTTTGTGTGTCCTCTCTTATCGCCATCGTTTTCCTTTCTTCTTTGCTCGGATCTAGAAGAAATCATTTTAGGTGATTAGGGTTTGAGTGTAAAACCCTAATCTTTTTCACCGATTTTCTTTACTCAAATCATCTTTGATCGAGGTCTAATCTGTTTTTATACTAAAATTCTAGGTTTAGCATTTAATTTTGTTTTCCTTGGGCTTTGACTAACTTTGACCCTCCTTGTTTTTCAGATCTGCAGCCCAAATCAGCAGTTGGAGAGTAGCTGAAAAATCCTAATTGCACCTCTGTATTTTTTTGCACTTTTTTCTGTTATTTTCGGATTCCCATTTTTTGTATTTTTAGTATTATGATTTTTTGTATTTTTGGACTCTTTGGACTATTAAGTGCTTTTAATTTCTAAATTAAACTAAATACTATTTTTTGACATTTTTTTTGGACTGTTATGGTATTTTTAATTGTAAATTAAATTAAATTGGATTTTTTGACATTTTTAGACATATTGGACTCTTAAACATTGTAAATTAAACTAAATTGAAATTTTGACATTTTTAGACTTATTAAGTGCTTAAATAAATTAAGTGAACAAACAAAGTAAGAAAAAATAATAATAGGAAAAAGACCAAATATAAAGATTTAAAACGAATCCAGGACTTGACGACTGCGCTAAGACTAGACCAGCAACATAAGAAAATGGGCGCGTAAAAAAAATAACTTGGAATCGCATCCTTAGGTCTGAATTTAAGCCAACTTTGAGAAAAAATGGATTTTGGTAGACCGGTTCACGTACGGACAAAATTGGGGTATAACAAATAGTCTCTAAGTTCCCAGCACATTCTATCATCGAGTAGCTGCAGATTTTGCTATATCTGATGTAATCCTAAACACAAAAGAGGGTTAGTATTGGGTACGTGTCAGTATGGGTGCCATTACTATCAAAAGATGTGTGAACATAAGCTGAATGTCTTTTACTTAGGGACCACCATACCTCTCGATCCATGCTGCGAATTGCGAAATCAGCGACTGTATCATCAACCATACATAATTTATCAATCGTGTACTGGGGATGACCATATTCGCTGACCTTGAAGACACATGTACGGAACCACCGATCATTGAGTGCATATGGCTCCAAAATCTAAAAGATAGCAACAATTAACGACTACGTCACTTAAATCGCAATATGATTAGATATAATTGTCATCGTAAAGAACTGTAAACTTATATATACCGGTTCAGACGCTTCGTAGATGCGAATGTGATATTCGTAAAAGTCAAATGCAGCATCTCCCCTGAGGCCGAAGACAGCCCGGCCAGTATGGTCTTCACTAATTAGATCGATTCCTTGGCTGCGAAAAAATTGGTATTTTTTGATTAGAATTCGACAATGTCTCAAATTATATTAAAAATATTTTTAAAAAAAAGCTGTGAAAGGATACGCTGTGCTGGAAAGTAGGCCAATGATGTGAGCGACTACTGCAGACGGTGCCACTTGCAAGTGGAAGGCAGAATAGTAAGTCAAACACCAATATGAAGCATGTGTTTATCTTGAATTCTACATAATTGGTGACAGTTAAGATGACTGAACTCTTTCTAACTGGTTTTGCGTCAAAAAAACAACGCTGTCTATTTCTCCAAATCGTTGAGCCCGTATATTTCTCATAACAAACGTGCCTATGAAATTGAATTAGACACCGAGATGATTTAAAAGTAAAAATGAAACACAATGATAAATAAAAATATGATTAGCTCGTTTAATAAATATAAAAAATGATACTTAATGGTTGCTAAAATCAAACGGAACACAATATAATTTCTGCTAATGTCAAATATAAAATCAGAGATGATTTCATCCTCATACATTCTTTTCGCGCATTATAGGAAAGTACTTCTAAGAGGTAAGTAAAAACAAACTGTAGATCAATATATAACTACGATGAACACTGTGAATTGTGATCAATGACATCGTGAAAATTGTATATATATCTATTATTGCTCATATTACCTCTGGTTGGAAACCGTTCTTCAAATCTGATATTGTGACATAGTGATAGTGTTGGAAAAAGTCATCAAAATAGGAACGGGGAACATCCATGGATAACGCCTGCGGAAAATACAACAACGGGAATCATTAAAGAGTGAAGTGTGTGGGCTAAGTAAAAACATAAAAAAAACACGTGAAAAATGAATTTGAAGGGATGAAATATGAAATCAACAGATGCAAAAAAAAAGAACAGAAAATACATAAATGGTTATCATCAAGATGCTGATGGCTTTGATTGAATTTGTAAAATATTTGCACTACAACAGATCTAGTAGATGGGCAGCGCTTTTTTTCATCCATGGGCACGCTTTTGAGCGCTGCTGAACGTGGCGCTGGTGATTCCACTCCAACAATGGGCAGCGCTCCCTAAAAAGCGCCACCCATTGCCAAACGCGTCCTCCTAGATACGCGGCGCTTAAAAAAAAAGCGAATATTGCCAAGCGCCCTACCAAATACGCAGCGCTTGTTAAAAAAAGCTGAATATTTCCCAATTGCCTTCCCAGATACGCGGCGCTTGTTAAAAAGCTACGAATATTGCCTCAGATACGCAGCGCTTCATTAAAAGCGCTGAATATTGCCAATTGCCTTACCAAATACGCAGCGCTTGTTAAAAAGCGCTGCATATTGCCCAATTGTGTTACCAAATACGCAGCGCTTCATTAAAAGCGCTGAATATTGCCTAAATTTTATTTTATTTTTAATTTTTTTTCCTGTTTTGTGTGTTTTCTTTTTTATATTTACAAGTTACCTGCATGTACAGCCAATCCAATCCAATACATAATAGAAACAAATACATAAGAGGAACCAAAACAAAATAGCTAAGAGGAACCAAATTACATAACAGAAACAAATTACATAAGAGGAACCAAAACAAAATAGCTAAGAAGTTTCATTATCTAATTCATATGTATCCAAAACAAGCTATCAAGTTACAATATTATGAACCAAAAACTAGCTAGCTAACTTATATGTATCATTAAACATTCTACCAGCCAACAAACCAAATTGAAACAAAGTTACCAGCAGGCACCTAGGCAGCAACTATAAAAGCAAGCCTAAGTGAAACAAAGTAATCCCAAATAGCTAATTACAGCCCAAGTTTTAATTACAACCCAAATTAAACTTCAAAAAACAAGTTTAAACATTTTAGACAACCAAATATGTGAATCCTTCATGTGTGAACCAGAGATACATTCCAACATTCCTTGTTTCTTCCACTCTCCTGAAAAAATTAATAGATTCAGAGTTAGCATTACAATCCAGAACTAGAATTAGCATTGCAGTCCAGAACTATAGTGCAGAATTACACAAGTTGCATGATGACTTGTAGTGTTGTTCCGTTTGTAGCTTATGAAATTAAAAGAGAAGAAATAATAGAGTGACCTTAACATGTTTTTAGCTGTGGTTCTGCAGATTGGGGCAAACCGTAATATAATTCCTTGGTTGTGTTATTGAAGCAAAGATGAAGGGGATGGAATTGGCAGAGGTTTAACGTATTTTCCAGATTATTGGTGAAAGAACATGGAAGAAGGTTTCATTTCTCTATTTCATGTCTCCAATCTATGTGATGACAGAAGGAAATACATGTAAGAGAGGATGATATTGTTGGTAAGTATTTAAAGATGATGGGGATGTGCTAATTGAAAACATGAGTACCAAATAAAAAGTGTGAAGTAATGAGTTAGAGTGCAATTCACATTTCTCCTAAATCTATTTAAGTCAGAAGGAGATACATTTAAGAGACGGAGATGGTATAAAAAATGAAGAATTGTGATGAGCTATGAAAGGTCTGTGCAATCTATGTAGACTATATATTCTCACTTAATTGAGCTAAGTTAGTGATCTACAAATGCACTATACTGGAAAGGGGCATGATGAAAGTTAAAAAAAGGCACACCCCTAATATCACCCCTACAATCAGGTACTTCATTTTTTATGGTCCTATTTGAAATAATTATCGGTTTGTAACAAAAAACTGTATGAATCAGTTATTGGAAACAATATTAAATGAAAATTGGAAATCAAGTATATTTAACTTAAGAAATTAATCAACAGATCTGCAACTAATAAGATAATAATGAGTTTACCAATTAATAACTGGGCCCTTCAGAATCAGAGATGATTGTAAACAAAATTCTAACTCAAATAGTTAGCTATTGTAAACACAATTTTAACATTTGCTATACTAAGGACAAAAATATGCTGAATTTCATTTATGAGTTTTCCAAAATAAAGTATTAGAGTGTTTCTAAAATGAGTTTTCCAAAATAAAGTATTAGAGTGCTTTAACACAGAGAAGTGCATAAATAGTCTTTCACAACTTTTAACTAAAGAGTCCTTCCAAAATTTGGTATAGAATATTAGGACTGTACAATCCTAATTACAGTCTTAATTATAGTTCTGAATTAGCATTAACAGTATCAGATAAAGTGCAGCAGATGCAGTACCATCAAGAGTATAAGAAGCCAACATTTCACTAAAATTGAACTATAATTGAATCAGTACTTTATGAGAAGGGAGCATAGAAACATTTCACTAAAATTGAATCAGAACTTTATGAATCAGAAACATCAATTCTAGGCATCAAAAACACTTTATGAATAATAACTCATCATGTTGCAATACAATTTATGCATGACAAGCAAATGACCCATCTTTCAATATGATAAGTGATGCATACACATCAATACACAAACCACAGATAACAGATTTAAGTAAACAATACAAAAACACGAAATAAAAATAACCTGAACAAGAGCACGAACTAAAGACACCAAACAATCCAAGGCACCAACTACCAAATAGTCCTTTGCTCCACAAGTTAGCAGCTCTCCAACTTACATCAAAATCCCAAAATCACTTACCCAGAAACCCTAACTCTAACCTTAACAAAACCGTAAACAGAACACATAAACATGAGAAACCGTAAACAGAACACCTAGCCTAGGAAAAAACTTCGAAAACGAAAACCCTAAACCCCAAATCTCAAAAAACAAAGAGAAACAACAACCCTTTGCTAAGATAATGAAATAATGACTAAATAACAAAACCCTTTCAGAGAAATAAGGATCCTTACCAATAACCACCGTCTGTGGTCGTCGTGTTCCACCGTCTACGGCTGTTGAAGAAGGAGATTATCAGCGACAATGGATAAAGCATGAAGGTTTCATGTAGATGACGATGAAGCATGAAGGTTTCATGAAGGTTTGATGAAGGTTTGATGGAGGTTTGATGGAGGTTTGATGAAACGGCGCTGTGTACGATTGGGAGGTTGAGAGGAAAATTAGGTTGAGAGGAAAAGTGGTGTGTGCTGTGTGGGTGAGATCGTGAGACTATGAGTGTGAGAGAGTGTTTTAATACTAATAATAATAAATAATAAACTTTAATACTAATTAATACTAATAATAAAAAAAGTGATGAGTAGCGCTTTTTAAAAGCGCTGGGTATTGGGAGAACGCGTGACCCAATACCCAACGTTTTTTAAAAGCGCTGGGTATTGGGAGAACGCGTGAAGCCATACCCAGCGTTTTTTAAAAAGCGCTGGGTTTTGGGAGAACGCGTGAAGTCATACCCAGCGTTTTTTAAAAAGCGCTGGGTATGGCTAGTGCGTTTAAAGGCAATGGGCAGCATTTTTTTTAAAAACGCTGGGTATGGGTTAGCTGTTTTGCCATCCGTGGCGTTTTTACTTAAAGCGCTGCTTATAGGGGCGCCATTTTTTGACAAATCTGGCGTAATGTTGGTGACTGAAAAAAAAAAAGAATTAGCGAAAGATCTTTAGAACAGAAACTTACCTGGGAAAGGTTGTAGAAAAAACGATGCCTATGATAATCAGGTGAATGGGAAAAACATTTTAATATCTTTTGGCAGGCACCAAATGGATCGCAAACGGTAAATCAATAAAAAAATCAAGCATAATTATTAATCTTTAATTGAGAATTGAATTGTATTTAAAATTCGTGTTTTATTGTCTCCTTACGCATTAAAGAGTATTAGCGCATACTGTTATTAGCATTCCATTGATCTAGACCGTTCAAATCGGACGGAATAACAGCCCTTGATCTTGTGTGACACGTGCATTCCATTGATCTAGACCGTTCAAAGTGACACGCAATAGGCTTGAGTGACGTGGAAATGATGTCATCTATTACGTCATTGTTTTTGTCTGGTGGCTCGTAAGTTATTCATGGTTATTAATAATTAAGATAGAGATATCAAAGGTGATTTTGTAGAGGGATCAGCGGTAGCAAGGTTCAGGACTGAAGAGAATACGGTCATAAAGGATGAAATTAAGGTGTGGCATTAAAACCTGTTCAACAATCAAGATACTCAATTTAAAAAAAAAAAAAAAGGAGAATAACAAACATGATACTCAATTGATAAATAGTTCCTTTCTTAACAGCAAGTTTACTTTTTCATATTGAGCTTTTGCTGCATCTTGCCTCTTGAACTTGTATGGAGTACTGCAAATTCCATAGAACATCTTCTATTGAAGGGCGATTTCTGGAAACCTTGTTAAGACAATTGATGGTGATCTGAACTGCAGTCTTCAATGATTCATATGTATAAGTTCCCCGAAGCGAAGCATCGGTTGCGCCCATTAATGTGGTTGGTGATCCACCTTCTGATAAGACTCTCTCTAGCTGAATATGATAAAAAGGAAGTTAAAGAAAGGAAAAACTAAATCCAATAGTTTAACATTTTTTAGGTACATTGTATAAATAATGTATTTGGTCTATAATATTGATCAGATATATCAGTTGTTGGACTTTAAACTGTAATTTTTTCTTATAAATAGGACCGTAGGGAGTATTGTAAACTATGTATAAGTAAGGAAATTGAAATGTCATGCATACCTCATATTCACCTCCTCTACTTCACTAGAAGATGTGCTTAGTTTGCCAGTGATAACTTCAAGTAGAATAACACCCAATTGATAAATGTCTTCCTTTTCTGCATCATTGGTGCTGCATATTGGGATAATACCATTTTACATTTGATTGTGAACATTTTGTTTATTAAGTTTTCTGTCTAAGCCTTTCTGAAAATTGACAAAGATATCATGATTACAGACTTAGCATGAGGTCCTGAACTCTGTAGCACCGACACTTTAGGTTGAAAACATGTTTGGTGTCCGACACATGTACCGTGTCCGACACCGACACTGACACTTCAATTACTTCCATTTTTTAAATTAAAATTAGTGGCTACGTGTCTGTGCCGGTGTATGTGTCAGTGTCTCTATCTGTATTAGTCTGAATGAGTCAAATTACACATACTTTTTTCTTACCTTGGATGGCATTGGAATGCTGTATCCACTAACTTTAAGAATGAGACTATTATCCAACAGAATATTCTCAATCTTTATGTTGTTGCCAGATACGCTAGGATTAACTCCTGTGTGTAAGAACTGAATTCCTCTTACAATGCCTATGTTAATTGCCATTCTTTGTGGCCACTTTAGCATTTCCTTGTTTCCTATCTGTTGAATTGAAATTGAAATTTCATGTTATACATTTTTGGTCATTAAAATGTTTGATTCTGCACTTAGTTTTATGTCAATGTTTTACCTTTGACATGATCCCTCAGAGACATGTTTGATATGTGCTCATAAAAGAGTAAATGTGCCACTGTATAGCTTCATTGAAAAACCAATAAACACATAATATGAAAATTGAAAAGTGTGTTACCTGCCCATTTGATTCTTCTATTAGATTTGATGGGTTAAAGTTGTTAGTTGCATCTTCAATTTCTTTTAAATGGTGGGAATCCAAGTGCAATTAGCCTCTTTAGCTGAGAAACACTCCTTATTTCCACAGGAAAATAAATAAATTAATGCATGGCTTATAATGAAGAGCTGCTAAGATTTTTAGTAAACTACTAATTGATGAATAAAAAATATGATATACATTTAACCTATGAAGCATCATCACAAACACGACACTGACATAGATACATAAACAATGGTTTTAATTTAAAAAGTAAAAGTAATTGAAGTGTCAGTATTCGTGTCGGTATCCGACACAACACATGTCGGACACCAAACACATCTTCAACCTAAAGTGTCGGTGCTACAAAGCACTTAACCTGTGATATTTACTATTTATTATATCATCATATAAAATATGTGTGTGATTGTGTGATTGTGGCCTTACCTGCATTAATATTTGGTCTTGGAAAAGCATTGACAGAAAATTTATCATCAACAGATCTATCTATGTTACCATCTTCTCTTTCTGCTTTGGAATTTCTCAAAATGAACAACAGAATGAGTAGAACCAAAAACCCTGCAACTGAAATTCCTACAACACTTCCAATAACACCAAGTACTAGGCGTAGTAGTCGCATCTTTGATTCCCTCTGTCTTTCGAGTTTCGGTTTTAACGGCTAAGGCCTGTGTTTTCGTGCAATGTGAAGGTGGATATTGATCATTGAAGCTGCTAGCTGACAAACAATTACCAGAATAAAGTATTGTTCTATTTGAAAACTGTATGCAGGATGGCAAATTTCCTATTAGGAGGTTGTGTGAGATATATCAACAAATGTAAAAGAAAAACTACATGATATATTCAAAGAAAGTGAACCATTTAGATTATTTGAAGCTAAGTTTAGGTTCTGTAAGAAAGGAAGAGAGAACAAAAATGAAGGGATCTTTCCATTGAACAAATTATCAGCCAAAACAAGACTCTTCAGATTCTTCATTGAGGAGATTGATGATGGAATTTTCCCACAAATCAAATTTGATGTAATGTTCAGCACTTCAAGTGACTTTAACCTACTAATCTTGAAAGGTAATGGACCCCACAAACCAAGTGAAACCAATGACAATACCTTCATGTGTGAAAAAATTGTCAAGACAGTGAAAAAAGAATGAATTGAGAATCTTTTTGAAAGAGTTTCTTGAGAACTCTTATTTCCAATGATAGTTTATTCTGTTACATTACCATCTGAGCAAATAATGTTGAGAAAAGATGAAGGAGGAAGGTTCCAAAAATTGGTGTGGTTGGTCCATTTTTGAAGAGCTTGAGGATATTCAAGAAGCATTTGAACTTGAATTGGAGTAAGCAACACAAGAATGATTGCAGGAAACAAGTAGTATAAAGAAATAAAGAAGTTCTTCATATTTGAGGCTCAAACTCCTGTATATTAACACAAAGAATAAATTAGAAAAAGTTAGAAAAAATTACACCGTCAAGTTTCACATCGTAAAAGAGTTCAATTTTGATACTGTTAAATTGAACTCTTTAGTAAAGCTTTTATCGACAAGGCCAAACTGCTAGCTTATTGAAGATAGCTTATAGTTGATAAGCTTGTGGTAGGTGTTTGGTAACTACCGACTTATAACATTTTTTTTTTCTAGATGCTATCTAAAGTAGTAGTGTGTTGCACCCTGAAAAATCCCGGTTTGGGTTTCTCAATATACAACGTGGAAAAATTATGAAGCCGCCACCAATATTTTGATTTTAAGACCAAAACATTGAAAAAATGTCTTTTGAACAAAGCGGATGGTCTTTTGAAACTAGAGATATAGGTTCGGGGGTCGATTACGTGCGGGGAAGGTGTTAGCACCCCACGCGTCCTCTCTACCGAGAGGGAACCTTTAATTAAGTGTGTGGTTTTAACGTTTGATTTGAAAAATACCTAGATTTGCCTATTTATTTCTTGTTTGATGCGAATGGAAAAACTTAATAAAAATTTTATTTTTGGCGCTTGACGAGAGTTAGCCCCTCGCTCCTACGTATCTCCGGGTGCGATGGAGAATTCAAAGCTACGTAGTTCTCGGTTATCATGAAAAGGGGTTTTGTTTTTTTATCTTTTTAGTGAGTTTTCGAAATAGGACGAGTATTCGGCGAATGATTAAACTAACAGAGGTTATGGGTAACCACCACTAAGTACTCTTGAAAATGAGAGTCACTACCACCGGTCAGACGAACAAAGGTTCTGATTGACTGTTAGAAGCAACTCGTTTTTATTTGTTCTTTTGAAAATGATTTTTGAAAAAAAGATTGATTGGCACGAATGATCAAACTAACAGAGGTTATGGGTGATCACCGCTTTATTGTTCTTTTGGGAAAAGACATTGCCACCAATGGCTAGACGAACAAAGGTTCTGATTAGCCACTAGCAACAATGGGTTTGAAAATAATTCTTTTTGTTTGTTTTATGAAAATGACTTTTGTTTATTGCGCTTGACGAGAACGTGACTCGCTCCTACGTATCCCAAATGGGAATCAAAGCGACGTAGTTCTAATGAGCCTTGAAGATGAAAATGTTTTGAAAGGGTTGTAGAGAAAGGAAGAGCTTTCATAATGATTAAGCAAGCAAAAGCTTTGAGTGATCATTACTAATAACTCTTGATAGCGTTCATGACAATCAAACAAGCCAAGGCTTTGGGTGATAGTCACTAATAACTCGCATTAATTGGAAAAGAGTTTGAAAGATTTTGGGGGGAAAGGGTGAAATTATTATCGCATCAAGTAATCACGCACATGTCACACATCAACTAAGACTAAACATGCCGATATGATCAAAGAATTAATTGTCAAGGATGCAAGGTGAATTTCTCAAAACAAATGTGTGTGTGTGTGAGGAGAAGTGCATTTACCCTAATGACTCTACGCTACAACAGGCATGTAGGCTTACATCTTCATTAGGAGGTCATACACATGAAGGGAATGACACACAATTAAATCAAGACAATTTAAGTAGCATCAAAACAAGCAAACAATTGATCATAGGCATAGGATGATCTTAATTAAGTTAATGACATGTGAGCAACGATTTCTTAATAACATGAACAAAGAGGAATTGCATCAAGGCTAAGGTAAGCCTATCCTTTGCAATATCTCACGAACCCTAAACCCTAAACCTGCAATCTCCTTCCTTATTAACTAAGAAATTAAAAAGGGGAAAGCTGAATCATATAGAGCAATCCTCTCACTTTGAGAAAAAGTGCACTAGGCACTAGTGAGAATCAACTTGCCTATCATCAACAACTAACAATAACTAAATTAAAACCAGAATACATGAACAAAGTTGAGTCCTTTCTAACAATCCTCACCACTTAGATCAAAGTGCACTAGACACTAGTGGGAGTCATATTGCTAGATCATCAACCAACAACAAAAATAACATTTAACACTAAAATGAAATACTAACAACAATATTAAATATCATCAAGCAAAGAACAGCAGCAAAATCAACTTGACAATATTTTTAATCATAAGTATGTGAACCAAAGGAAACATAGGTCCACATGTTATTTTAAAAAAAAAAAAAACGCAGGCTGTAATCAAAGTATGGGGGTGGGTGTTATTAGCAAACAGATAAAAAAACTAAAAAAAACAAAAGGGTAAGGCCTTTACGTTGGCAGCCCAACATTGAAACACAAAAAAAAACCCAAAACCTAAGCTTAACATTTCATGCTTCCTGCGCCGTTCCATTTCAAGCTTCCGTTTGACAAAGAAGAAAAACAGATCGAGAGAGAGAAACAAGAGAAGCGTTTCAGTGAGAGAGAGAGAGAGAGAGAGAGCGGACCAGAGAAGAGAGAACGACGCCGGGAACGTTCTCGGTGGTGACGGTGGAGGAGCTCGCGAAGTGAGAGAGATGGAGAACTACGACGGGGTGCTCGCCGTGAAGGGTGGACGCCGGAGAGAAGGGGTATTTACCGGCGTTTCGCGGTGGAGATGGGTGGTTCGGTTCTGTGGGTGGTTCTGTGAGATGGTGGAGAGAAAGATCAACTGAGGTTTAGGAAGAGAGAAGGAGGGTGGCGTGGTGGTGTTTGGGTGGTGGTTGTGGTGGTGGTTATGGTGAGGCAGTGACTGAGAAGGAAGGTTTTTTGTTTGTGTTATTGTTTCCTCTTCTTCCTCTCTGTTTATATGTGTGTTTTTTCTGTTTTGTGTTTTTGTCCAGTGTGTGTGTGTGCTGCGTTTTTTGTGTTCTCTCCTACAACATCAGTTCTGGTTTGTGTTCTTCTCCTACAACATCAGTTCTGGTTTTGTGTTTTCAGTTCTTCTGTATATTGCTGTGTGTTTATGCTCTGTGTGTTGGCTGTGTTTTTGCTGTTTTCTCCTCCTTCAATGTGCTCTGCGTTGTTGTTCTTATAGTGGGGTTTTGGTGTGGTGTAGGTGTGGGTGAAGAGCACTGGATAGCTGGTGGGAGACCAACAACAGCAGCAGCAACAAGGACATTTTTCTAAAAAAGTTCAAAGCTAGGAGACATAGATAAATGACAATGAAACTCATTCTCAAAATGCCACAATGGGCAGAGGCAGCAAGCATGGACAGCAACGGCTTTGTGTTTTTTATTTGTTTTGATTTTATGTACTATTTTCCCTGTGTGTAAAGTGAAGTTGACTTCTATTGCCTTGTAAAAAAAAACTGATATTATGCTTAAAGAAAAACATTTTAAAAACTGATTTTGATTATGTTTATTTACATTTCCTTTTTTCTTGACAATAATAATTAATTGAACTAATAACAACAATTATAGCAAGGTAATGAGCAATGAAAAAAAAAATCAGCACGAGAAGCGAACACGTGCGGGCAATGAGAATCACGTGTACACGATTATACATAATAATTTGCACAAAGAAATCAAAGCGAGCACACGATTTGAAATGATACGCACACACGATGAGAAAACAAGATGGACAATTGATGACGAGCGCAACTTGAACACATGCGTGTAGCCGACGCCTACACTATGCATATATTTTGGGGTTTTTTGAAGACGAGAAAAATACTTACTAAAATTGGGTATTTACAAAAACACAATTTTATTTGATCTTCAACGAGTCGGACAAAATTGGGGTATGACATAGTGTTTGAGTTTATAGCTTATAATATTTCATTTTTCATCTTTTTTTTTTTGCTTTTTTTTTGGTAAACCAATGTATCATCCACCGCGACTGTGGAGACTAATCCTTCGAGGTACTCAAAATTTATCCCAAGAAATGTTTTTCCATAAGCATTAGTTAGTGATCGAACCCAAAACTAAATGGTTAATGACCCAATTAAATTCCTTTTTTTTTTGACATAATTAATCACTAGAAAGAATTGATTAAATTTCTATTTACTCTCAGTTAATTAAACATTTTCTCTCACTAAGTATTCATTAAAGGTGTCTAATTAAGTCATTTATATTTAAATTTTAGTTGAATCATTAATTTGATCATATAATTTAAATTAAAATACCAATTTTTGAACTTGTTTCGGGTTTGAAGGTGAATTTCCAAAAGAGATGTTTGTATGGCATTAACTTGAACGATGATTTTCTCGAAGTAGGTGCTACTTTCTTGTCTTGCAGTTCTGCCGCTATTCATTTTAAATTTCTGGGTATTCCAGTGGGAGCCAATCCTAGAAGAAGACATACTTGGGAACCAATCATTTATAAGGTGAGAAAGAGGCTTTCTTCGTGGAGCGGACATTTTTATCTATTGGGGGTAGAGTAACTCTCATTAACTCTGTCCTCAATAGCATTGCGCTTTATTTGTTCTCTTTCTTCAAGGTACCCAAGATTGTTCTCAAAGAGCTTATTAAGATCCAGAGACTTTTTGTGTGTGTGTGGGGGGGGGGGTATCAGAGTGGGTCATCCTGAGTTGTAGACCTAAGAAGGATGGTGGTTTGGGGGTAAAACTTTTGGAAGCGTTCAATCCGGCCCTTCTAAGCAAGTGGAAATGGAGATGCATTAATGATTTTAATCCGCCACTGGATTTTCTTTTCACGAGGGCTAGTTCTTCTCGAGGTGGTACCAATGATTCTTTATGGTGAAGAGATTTATTACTTTTGGAAGATGGCATGCCGTGGCAGGGTGCCTTTGCTTCTGGCCTTAGGCCTATGTTAGGTAGGGGAATTTGATCTCCTAATTTCGTCGCATAAGTGGGCTAGTGCTGATACTTTTCAGGACTTGTTCCCTATCTTGTATTGGGTAGATAGTACTTGGCATTGGAATTTTGTTCGGGGTCGTGATTTGATTGGGGAGGAGAGGGCTGATTCTAATTTGCTCTTGGACATTTTAAACTCTTTGGATCCTGACGAATCTGAGCATGATAGGTGGTAGTGGAGGGTGGATAATTTTCATGTGTTTACGGTTAAATCTTTTTATACTCTGCTATCGAATCTTCTGAATCATGATAGGTTGGATAGCGACACTCAAAGTGCTTTAAATGATATGTGGTAGCTTTCCATTCCCACTAAAGTGGAAGTTTTCGGTTGGAGATTGTTGTTGGGAAAGCTTCCAACCCGAGATGCTCTTATCTCTAAGGGTATTATTACGGACCCTCATGAGTCGCGTTGTCATTTTTGTTTTGAGCAGGATGTGACTATTTTTCACTTAATTTTTCTATGCAGGTGCTCTCGATTAGTTTGGACATCTATTCATAACTGGATGGGAAGTGCATTCACGGATTCTCTCGTTGGAGTGGCACATTTTAGGGCACATGGTTTCAGGTTGGACTTCAAAAAGGTTGGGAGACTGAAGTATCTTCTGTGGATGGCCGTCACGTGGTGTCTATGGACCAAATCTTCAGCTCTGAAGTGGTAGTTAATCATGTTAAAACTATTCTTGGAGTTGGTTCATTAGCATTGAAGGTCGCAATTCAGCCTTGAAACTTTCCGACTCGTAGGGAAACCCTATTGTTTGTATGAAATTGGTGTAATTTGGCTTTTGTCTCATTCTTCTTGGGGTACTCTTCCTCCTTAGGTCTTTTTCCCATGGGGTTTTGACCCTAGGAGGTTTTAATGAGGCCCCTTGTAGATGTACCGGTTGAAGTGCCCATTTGCATCCCCTTTCATATAATTTTTGCTTATAAAAAAAAATAGCCAATACCGTTGGCCCAATGGCTTAATCTACCTTGGGACATGGGGTCGATAAGGTGCTCCCGAATCCAATTCTCGTAGTGTAGAAAATCGATGTTGGTTAGTGTTCCTGGGTGTATCAGCAATTACAAGGACTGCCAACAGCAAGTGGGCCGTCGGCCCAGCCCAACGAAACCGGCCCGAACACGCTGCTTGGACCGCAATTCTCGGGACCGGCCGAAATCTTCGCCAACGGTCGGGACTCTACAGTATATATATGCCATTCGCACATGGCATCAGGTACGTTCTCTACCTTGTGATACCCTGCCCGAGCGACCACTGACTAGAGCGTCGGAGTGTCTTTGCAGGTACCACCCGAGGCATTCAGCGTGAAGCCAGGACCGGTCCTTCCCCATATTCAACGACCGGCCCAGTCAGCAGGACAACAATAACTTCAACACTTCATTGGTCAATGTACGATCAGTTAGTGCAAAATTCGATCTTAAACACGAGCAGAGATTAGGTAAAAAAAGTAATCATTAGCGCTAGTTGTGTCAAAAAAAATCATTCACACTAAGTTAGTTTATCCAACTTTTGGCTTTGTTTAGCAAAGCCAAACTGCTAGCTTATAGCGGGTAAGCTAGTGGTAGCTATTTGACAAGACAAACTTATAGCGTTTTTCACTAGCTTATAGCAAATTTTGAAACGCTACTTGAAGTAGCGTTTGAACTTATAGCTTATAGTTAACGTTTCATTTTTTCTACCACTTTTACCATTATTATTTTAATTAAATTCTTCATTTTTCCATCATTAAATGATTCTTCTCTCTCATAGTCTTCATTTATCAACCATTAAATGATTTTTCTTTGCTCTTAAGAAAATGAGTATTAAATGATTCTTACCAAACACTTAAAAATTCGATCCGCTATAAGCTATCTGCTATAAACTAGCTTATCCGTTATCCGATTTTTTTTTTCCAAAAAGAGGCTTACAAATTTTTATCAATCACGGCATAAATCTTGGGTTATATGCAAAAGAAAAAAAATCAATCAATAATTTGTCAATTATTATATTTTTCTAATGAAAAAAAATAGGAGCATCAATATTGTTGTTGTGGAAAGTTGAAACCTCGTAGGAGGGAATCTATGACGTGCTTTTCAGTTTCATCCATACCACTACATATCTACTCTTTCTCTCTCTTCCACATGCTTTCACTGTTTTGCCCTGAAACCCAAAACCGAAACTTTGCATTTCTTCTCTCGCTTCTTCCCATATTATAACACAAATCTCAAATCTCTTCTTCTTCTTCTTCTTCTTTCTCATCCTACACCCTTATCCTCACTAGTTTTCATTTCTTCAGCATTGGATTCTAAGGGTTCCTACTCTTACTTTTTCAGGTTAGGGATTTTCTCCACTTTCCCTCTTTGAATCTTTTATGTCTTCACTGGAGTTGGACTTTTTTTCTTTCTTCAACTTATTTTTGTTGTTGTATTTTCCTATTTTAAGAATATTTTTTAAGGAAAGTGTGAAGTTGACTCTTGGTTGGTGCTATGTAGAATTAATTGCAATTCTAGGGCTTGGTTGGTTCCTGTCCTTTTTGGAAGTTAGGTAGTAGGGTCTGATTTTGGATTTTTATTTCCTTTATGGCATTTATATCTGCATAAAGAATTCCCACATTTTTCCATCACTAAACTTATTTGAAAAATTAATATGTTAGGCTATTCATAAAAATTCGTTTTTTTTTTTCGTTAAATTGAAATTTTGGTTTTGATGTTTGATTGTATATGCTTCTTGCAGATTTTGATGCTTGAGTAGTAGTATTGTGTTTTGCAAAGGATTAATTTTTGCTGTGATGGGGAAAGGAAAAAGTCCTGGGAAATGGATCAAGGACTTACTCTTGAGGAAGAAATCATCATCAAAGTCTAATTCATCAAAGAAGAGTGATATCTTTGTAAGTAATTTTGTGTTTAGCATTTTGTTATAGTCATTGCCTCTGTTATTAAAATCATCGAGACATAAGAATGTCACTATTTGTCGCCTATATGCTACGAGTACTTAGGACCTATGAAGCACGAACACCTACGGACACACATACACCAGTTTTATTTTGATTGTTTTTGAAAAATACAAGTAATTGAAGTGTCAGTGTTTGTGTCTGACACTATACGTGTCAGACATCGAGACACGTCTTCAACTGGAGGTGTCCGTGCTACATAGCTTAGAACTATTGAAATGTTAGAGTTGTGATTGTTATTTAAATTTGTGTATAAAGAAAACTTCAAGTAACAAGGATGTGCTGGGGTTTTCTGAGGTATCTGTGTCTCATCCAATTCCAACCGTGGATTCTTTGATGATATCCTCACCAATTCCTGGAGCTAATACTACTAAAGGAGTTCTTTCAGAAAATGAAGTAGTTAGTAGGTCACCACATGATAAGGATATTATTTCAAATGGAAATGAAGAGTCTCATGAACCAGCTATTGCTAATTTTGGATCTCAAGATGATCCTGATAGGCTTTCAGAAGCTGCTATTAAACTTCAGGCTGCTTGTAGAGGCTATCAGGTAATACTCCCTTATGATTATGCATTTCTGTTATGCTAGCTGATTTGTCTCAGTTATAATTATTTGAAAGATGTCATGGATGTTCCGTTTATCAATACGTTAGAAATGTTTACAGGCTCGTCGGGAATATGAAACACTCAAAGTCAAAGGTATCGTACAGCTGCAAGCTCTTATTCGTGGCCACTTGGTTAGAAGACAAGCCGTTTCTGCTTTACATTGTGTGAAGGGAATTGTTAAATTTCAAGCATTAGCTCATGGTTACAATGTTAGGCGTTCTGATCTTGGGCTTGAAGTCCAGAAAATTCGAAAGGTAAGTTCTTTGACTTGTTCAATAAATGCAATGATTTGTGCATTCTTCTGCCTGACTTTTTGGGTGGACAATACATGTTCAAGATTTTTGTAATTTAGTCAGTATCAAAAGTTTATTTATTTATTTTATTTATTTATTTATTTATTTTTATTTTGTCATACATTTGGCACGTCCTAGTGATTTATAGAACATATTCCCTAGCGTGGATGTAAAGATGAATGTATCAAATATCAATTGTAATTTGATACTCCCATACTTCTATTGCTCCGCTAACTACTTCGACATATTTTTGTCAGGATACTCAATGTTCAAATTCTATTGGCGTGGTTACATCCACAGAGGCAGAGAAGCTGTCAGAAAATGCCTTTGTTCAAAAGGTAGGAACTACTAATTAATTCCTAATTAGAGAACGAGTCGATTAGTTTAGGTACTTTGTAATATCTGAAATGTGACTTATTTAAATTTTACTCTTAATTGCCCTTTCATTTGTATGATTTGTTAATTAATATGAGTGGTATGACAGAGGTTGTGAACTACTAGTGTTTTTTCCTTCAATGTTTCCTTTTAGCTCTTATTCTTTTGAAACTAAGTTGTGTTGGTATGAAAGCTCATTGCATACGATATCCGTTTCAGCTATTGGCTTCATCGTCCTATGCTCTTCCTCTATCTCTCAATGGTGATATTGGGGAACCTTACTTGGGTTGGAAGTGGCTTGACCGCTGGACAAAGTCACACTTTTGGGCACCTCTTCCTAACTCGAAGAAGCAGCTTGACTCGGTGTCTGATGAGAAAAATAGCAGTAGTCAAACTGTTGGAAAAGGACAAGTTAAAAGGAATACCCGGAAAACTCCTGCTGTGAAACCTGACGACGGCTCAAACTCAGTTTCAGGTTCTAACAAAAATAAACAACGTCCAAAAAAGGATTCAAATCACTCATTGCTTTCAGCTCAGGAACACCCACAAAAAGAAATTGAGAAAAGTAGTCTTAAAAAAACTCGCTTGCAGAATGTTTCAGACAGATCTGAGATTGTTAATGAGAAAAAGAAACACAGCATTAAGAAAAATTCCGATCATACTGTTTCTGATGTTTCAGAACAGGGCCCAAATTCCACTTCAGAGAAAATGAAAGATTCGATGGTGCCAACGTCAAAGGAGTCTTATCCTGAGAATGATCTTGGAAGTAAAGCAAAAGAGGAGAATAATAGTAAGCCACACAATGATGCTACTGTTGTTTTGCAGACTAGTGCGGAGAAAATGAAATCTTCAACAGCGCCAACCGCGCCAATGTCAAAAGAGTCTTATCCTGAGAAAGCTCTTGGAAAACATGCAAAAAAAGAGAATAATAATATGCCACATAATGATCCTAATGCTGTCTTGCAGACTAGTGCGAAGAAAATGAAAGATGAAAAAGGTCTTGGAACGCAAGCGAAAGAAGAGAATAAGAATAAGCCACATGATGATACTGCTGCTGTCTTGCAGACTAGTGTGAAGAATGGTGAGGAGAAAATAGGAGTCTGCGAGGATTTGAATGATGGCGACAAAATTGTCAGCAACAATTGTCAAAGAAGAGCTTCACTACCTGCTAATTTTAATGATCAAGATAGCGAATTACATAACACCACCCCTAGACTGCCCAGTTATATGGCTCCTACTGAATCTGCAAAAGCCAGGCTAAGGGGACAAGGCTCCCCACGATTTGCTACTGATATCTTAGACAAAAACAGTATAACCAGGCGGCATTCACTTTCATCTTCGCTTAACAGCAGGTCAGGTTCATTCTCCCCGAGAGCAGAAAAACTTTTAGCCATGAGCGGCAGAGGAGTT
Source organism: Oxytropis ochrocephala (assembly GCA_020916435.1). Lineage (NCBI taxonomy): Eukaryota > Viridiplantae > Streptophyta > Magnoliopsida > Fabales > Fabaceae > Oxytropis > Oxytropis ochrocephala. The sequence continues at coordinate 27,526,667 of CM037092.1, forward strand.
ACGAGAACTGATAGATCCCTGTCATCTTCAAGGGATGGGACTGGTAAGAATTTAGAAATTTGCACTTTTTTCTTTGTGCCTCGACTTTTGCTCTAAATTCAGTCTCTAGTGCTATCTGTGGTCCCAGTTGTGATTTTTCCCTGCCATCCAATCTCAAATTATTTTCTTTTTTTGTCTTTCATTTTCTAAAGGGTACATTTGCAAAAAAACTTAATGCTTAGTATGTCTTAGTTTGATGGAGAGTGTTAGAATATATGAAAAAATATCTTGATCATATCTTAAAAGTACTTTAGAGTATCTTTGATTATCTCAAAAGATCAGTATCTATATTTTCCTTATATATAATAATTTCTTAGATAATCTTAGATTAGTGTAGAGTAATGTAGTGTATCTTAGATTATCTTTTAGGATCGGTTTCCATATTTTCTTACGATAAACAAATCGATATGACTCCATCGATATGACTCCAAATACATAAACAATTCATCGTTCAGATGACTAAGATGCAATGCTCCAAAGATGAAGCCAATTCATCGTTCAGATGACTAAAACCCACTTTGAAAATTCATCGTTCAGATGAGGGAGAGGTCCAAATACATAAACAATTCATCGTTCAGATGACTAAAATCCACTTTGAAAATAGTTTAATTAAGGGAAGTTGTTTTCAGATGATTTGAAGATGAGTTTAATATTAGTGCTAGAATCTTTAGCATAAGATGTGTGGATTTTACACGAATTAAATATTAGTGTACTATTATTGTTATTGGAGTTATACTGTTCCAATGACTAACAGTGTTATGTTGATATTATCAATTCAGATAAGATGACACAACCTCAATGGAGAAGGTGATTTTACTTGATCTTTCAGAAGAAAGATACTTGGAGGAGGTAAAAACTAATAGAGTAAAAGATATGCTGAGTTGCATCACAGCCATTTTCTTCAATCATCATTATCATTATTATTTGTCTTCATAGATACAAAAAGAGATATATATTGTGATGAGAGTCTGGTTTCAACTTTGTTTTAGTAGGAATATTTTGCTGGGTATATATATAGATCTACAGATCTAAGTTTATGTACTGTTTTTTCACTTTTTATTATCCTTTCTGATGTATTATTGTTCAAACATTTGTTTCTTTGAGTGTTATACTTTCAAAATTTGTGAAAGCTTTCCAGATCAAGTTTTTATTCAGGTATGCTTTCAGGCAATTCAATTATCCCATTCCTGATATGGCAACAGAATGTTATACGTACAATTGGTTACATAGCGCGTGTTTAGATTACTGGTTTAATGAAACACTTATCCAACAAGTACTTATCACAACAAGTGCTTATCACATAAGAAAAGTTTAGCTAGGTTTAATTCTGGAGCTTATTAAAAAACCCTAGCAGTCTCTCAATTTTCTTTCACTATTCTCTTCTTTTTAGATCATCACCAATCGGGGTGGTTTTAGGCCAGTTTTTGGCCTAGAATCACCCATCTCTATTGTTTTTATTTATTTAAATAAGTCGTTATCACATAGCGCGTTTAGATTACTGGTTTAATGAAGCCCTTATCTATCGGGTAAAACTCAAGTCCCACATTGATTAGAGATATCGTCTCAAAAGAGTTTATAAGTGGGAGACATTTCTCACCTTACAAGTCGGTTTTGTAGGGTTGAGTTAGACCTAAACCACGTTCTAAGATGGTATTAAAGCCTATTCTAGATCATTCATGCCACTTACCATTATTATCCACGCACCATTAATTCTAGAGCATATTAAAAAACCCTAGCCATCTCTCAATTTTCTTTCACTCCTCTTTCTAGATCATCACAAACGAGGGTGGTTTTAGGTCAATTTTTGGCCTAGAATCACCCATCTGTATTGTTTTATGTTTTTTTTTTATCTAAATAAGTCGTTATCACATAGATCTAGTTTTTATTTCGTCTTTTTTCTAGATTATGTTGGGTGTGGTGTTTTTGTTCTTTGTCGTTTCTTGTCTTGTTGCGGTGTTCATTTGATTCAGATCGGCAGATCAACTTCGACCTCTTGCAGATTCAACTAGTGACAGTTTGACAGAGCCTCAAATTTCAGATCCAGAGGCATGGGTAGTGACTTTTATTTTAGGCTAAATAGCAATTTTGGTCATTTATCTTTGACAAAAGTTTTATTTTGGTCCATTATCTTTTTTCTTTCTCGTTTTGTCTTTTATCTTTCATTGTTGTGTCAGTTTGGCCATCTATCTTTTTTTTCTCTCACTCTGATTATTTATCTTTCATATCTATTAATAATACATTTAAATAGGTTCCTCAAGACCCTAAATCCTATGTGTCTTCCTCTCGGTCTGTCCACATAGGCTGTATTAATCTCCCGTACACCGTGTCAAAAATATTGCCATGTCATGTAACACCTGCCATTCCAACATTGACTTGGCAATTTTTAAATTTTGAGCATCCAAAATAGTTACCTATTATCAGTTTGTCATTTAAAAAAAAAACAGTTTGTCATGGAAATAAATTGGGGGTTAAGGACATACGTTTTATTTGGCATTGTATAAAAAAAATACGTTGTATTTGGCAACTAATAAAATCCTATAATTATGCCAAAAACTGTCCAATTGGTTTGAATCTAAATGAACCAAGACTAAATTGGAGCCACATACATATGGTGGAGTCAAATCTTAATTGGTCCTAATTGATATCATTCAATCTTCCAAAAAAATTTCATGTGCTGCAAATTTTCCTTTTGCCATATTGACAGCATTTATACCGTCTCAATGAACTTATCCGATTTTCTTCATCCATATTGCTTGCATTTCATTTGATTTTGAAAGCAGCCGATATGTCTAACTGACATAGTACCAAGGGATGGTATTGGTCGAGTCATCGGGTTGTACTATGTGGCTGACTTGAAATATGGGAGGGAACATTTCTCAACAGAGATGGTTTTTGATGGATAGTAGGGTGAGTTACATACTTTGAACAGGATGATTGAACACAGTCCAAGCCCTTTACAAGGATTGAGTCAAATCAAGGAGAATTTGGAGGTTCACTGTCTTAATTGTTTTGTTCTTTGGAATGTAAAGAAAAAAGAGGACTGAGTCGTTTTGTGTTGTACAAGATAAAGTGGTTATTAATTATTTTATGTAATGCGATTAGGCGCCAGATACCTTATCTTTTCTAAACATTGCTTTTTATTTAAGGGTTTTCCAATATCAGTGATTAAAACTGTCATGTTTCTATATACTTGTTCTCATATGTGTTTTTTCTTCTTTTTGCTCTTAATTCTTCCTCCATTAATGTTGTGAATGTTCCTCGATCTTTCCTTAAACATAATGGAAATAATATCACTTTACTGGAGAAAGGTGATAGAAATTAGGAACCCTCTTGATATCTTTGAAAACTGTCGGCCACACTTTTAACAAGATAACTATCAGCTCATCTTTGAATTAAGTGTTATTGATGTTGGTATTGTGTTTGTAATCCAAACTAACGACAACCTATCTTGAGTAACTACCTTATCATACAAACAAACAAAAGGTAGTTCTCATATGTAGCAAAATAGTTATGACTTACTCCTAAAATGCTTAAACAAGTTTTTCAGTTTCAAAAATATTATCGTTGGAGTAACATGTTTCTGTTGTGCCCTAACAAACCCAACAATTTATTCAATTAAGAAGTTTGTTAGCTCTAACTAACTCCCTCTTAACTGACATGTCTGTCACTAATGTGCCTAGTGCATGTGTATATATACAGTCCAACATTGTAAATACAATCTTTACATTCAATAAAATTTACAAGTATTTTGTATTACTATTGCCTAATCCCTATTCTTTCTCTATACTCCCTGTTATTCTCAACCGTTTGCTCCAAGAACACTTTTTCTGGGTTTGGCATTACTGCAACAGAGGGTTGTACCTTGCAAACAGTGAAAAGAGAGTGGTTAGTGAGAGCTTTCAGTGACTGAAACTTAAAGGACGAGAAAAATAGAGAGTGAAAGGAAGAATTTACCTTTGAGGGTCTGAGAAGAGGTTCTTGACAAAGGTTGTTCACTGGGTTTCGTCAAAGAACTTAGTGGTGTACATGCAGTAAAGGAACAATAAGGAAAAGCTTAGGGTTTGCGAAAGTACTAAGAGGATCTTAGGGAAAATCACATAGAAGTTGTGATTTTACCTGATTGAAGTACTTTGGACCTTGATAGTAGCCTATTGTACCTGAAATCAAACATTTGCAAAATTAGGGTTACTGCAATTTGGGGATTTTTGGGCGCTGCTTTAACCCGAACTCCACATCACTTGGTTTATTTTGTTTGAACCATCAGCATCAGAGAACTGGGCTGGGCTTTTGTAAGTGGAATCAAATTTAATTTGTGCACCACCCACATTTGCTCACAGTATCCTTCTGCATTAAAAATCAAGCAAAAGGGTCAATATTCTAACAGTTCAATCACTAGATCATAGGAATTATGGCTATTATATATAGTAAATAAGTTCACTGGTTGTTTCAAATTAGCTTTGGAATTTCTTCTATGATTTGATTAATATATTACTGCCATCATTTAAATAGATATGTTTTGAAATTTCTAACCCAAATTTTATTTGCTTGATTAGCGAAGATGGAGTGAAATACATTGTTTTTTACTAAAGCACATTTTAAAATTGTATAGGTTGTCATCTCCTATTTGTTACCTTTCAATGCAAAGTGGGAATGCCTAATCCTATTTTGAAGCAGAAGTAATTTTGTTTGGTAATGTTTAGGGGATAGATTTAGATATCATGAGTGTTGCCGAATCAAATGCAAAATGAGGATATTATATTATCATTATATATCATATCTATTTATGGATCGCATATTTTTTCCGGATTGTTGTTTTATGTTATCTTTATATCTTAAAGCTTTAGAAAGAATTTCATTTTAAAGGACATCCTCATAATGTTTGTTCAGTGTTCAGGGTGTGCATATCTCATGGGGTCGCAGAGGGCGTGCACGGGTATTCAATTTGTAAACTAAATTCAAACAAGTTCATCTTATCTAATAAGAAGACTATTTCATTTTTCTAACGAATTTTATGCATTCTTCTTGAATGGTTTACTGATACTGTCGCTTATGGGCCGGTTATTAATGGGTTGAGCTTGGGAGAGGCAATGAGGATTTTGTATGTCTTAAGAGGTCATTCAAAGTATGTCAAAATTCTGGAACTAAAAGTATCCCACCAATGATACCTAAGAAGGTCATCAAAGCTGAGAAATAATAGTGTGTTTTGTTAGATTAAAGCTGAATGTGCATCGTATTCATAGCAACAACTTTAGCATTATGTCCATAAATTAAATAAACACATTGATATGCCATTGTCTTTTGTTTTAGTTTGTGAATTAATTGAGTCTAGGTTTGAATTTTTCTGTTGGTAAATGTTTATCTTCTTTGTTAAACACTTTATTTTTATGACTTATTTTATTTATTATTTTTGTTATTTTTTCCAAAATTTATTTAAATTTAATATAACATGAATATATATTCCCGTGCATCGCACAGGTTGCTTACTAGTTTGTTTCTATTTGGTTCTTTATCTTTCATATATTTTTCTGTTTGGTCCTTTTAAAAAAAACACAGAAAAATTAAGCACACTATGAATGCCTTCAAGCACACTAATGTTCCTTCAATTTCTTGTTTCTGAATAACTCATGCAATATGCGACCAAATTGAATTAAATTAGACTCTAACTTGAATAAAATTTTGCAAAGATTTCAATGAAACACAAATTAAGCCGAGAAAAGTGTTTATGCGCGAAATCACTTATGAAACCAAAATCATAAATTTGAAGTTTAAAAAACATTGAATCTCAACAATGATGATTTTGCTATAAAACAACAAATTGAACGATTCTTTAGCCGAAAATGCTCGAAATTCACCAAGGAATTAGAATATGACAAACATTTTGTTTACAAAAGCGCTTAAAATGAAAACACTGTCAAAAAGCAATTCGCATCTATAACATGTGTTTTAACTTTTATTTTCTCATTTCTCAATCAATTTGTGTCAAACCAATTGCGTTCAACTCGTATTAAATGTAGAAATTGACCTATAGAAAAAGGTTTAAGCAGAAATGATGCATATTTGAGGACGATGTGAAAAACAAAAACACAAATATAAGGAAGCAACTTAGATTTTGTAGAAACATGTTTTTAGAGGTGATGATGACCTCTCTTCATTAGTTTGGTTGTATTTTGAGCTCTAAACACTCAATTGGGGTATTCTTTGATGACAGGGAGTGAAGATATTATAAAAAAATCCATTGACTTTGCCTACTTGACTTATTTTTCCATAATAATCCATATAGCACACTTTTAGGACTAGATTCATCATGTACAAACAAACATATTGTATTCTTTATAGTTAAAATGCAACCCAGAGAAAAAAAATAACTGAATAAAATCAGTAAGTTGGTATATTTAATATGCATGTGAAACTTCCGTCATGGTATACTTTTTTTATTTTATTTTTATAAATCGAATATTCTAGGCGTGTAATTGCAGAGACTAATCACTCGAGCCAGGTAGGATTACAAATTAATGGGCGACAAAACTCTCCCTCAAAAGATTTAACACTGTTGCATGCTCATGACTGAATTCTAACCCAGAACTTTTGTTAAGCTGGAAGAGACCCCCTACTATCTCATCGAAATGCCCTTGGATCTCCGTCATCGTATATACTAGTATAGCAACCAACTACCAAAAATCAAAAAAAGAAATATAGGCACCTAGTTATCCCTAGAGTTCCCATAAACATTTCATTAAGGACTCAGTTTCTTTACCACACGACCTTGTTGAAGCGTTTGGGGGAACTCCCGGAATCACTGGTGAATTGAATTAATGCTGATTATCAAAGATTTGGAATCAGTCATATATGTTCTATTGCTGATTGACTATGAATCATGACATATATGAAGCTGAAATCAATGTAAGTTTTATAGCCTACAATACACTACAGTTACACACACACATAGCTAGAGAAAGAGAGAGATTGAAATGGAATTAAAATCATTACTTATTTTACTTTTGTTCTGGTGGCTGGCGGATCCATAAATTTTAGTTAGTGGGGACAAAATGAATTTATAATATTTTTATCTAAGAAACTTTTACAAGCTTTTATGAAAAAAACAATTTCTTGAACAAAAAAGATTAAAACAACAAAATCTGATGTATTTTGTGCTACTGTGTGTACTTAGTGTTAGATATATAGTAAAATTAAAAAAAAAAGTTAGAACCAATTTATTCTTTCTTCTATATTTTATAACCATGTTAATCTATTTTAAAAAAATTGTGTTCATAAGGGTAACACCTAATTATTTATGAAGGCTACGAAAAATTTATTGAGTATATATAAACAAAACTATGTTAACTTGTAACTTCAAAAAAAAAGTTAATACGATTTAAGTTGTTAAAAGTTAGTTGCAAATTAGTTGCAACTTGCAAGGTTCACGATCCTACGCCCATTATACATATATATTTTTCATTCAATTAATTCCAAAATTCAATCTTTCTCTTCTCTCTTTGTTGGGCTCAATCATGCTTCTCACCATGGTATAAGAGCCACGCATGACAACCAACTTGAAAAGATGATCCTCATTATTGCCGGAGAAAATCTCAATCTCCAATCACTCTTCTTTCTTTTTTCGTTCTTTGATTTAATTTTGTTGAGAAATTCACTACTGAAAAAAACATTTTTAAGCACATCAAAGAATTGCCACGCAGCTTTATTATTCGATCAAAATTTGCCACGGATTTGCGACGGCATGTGTAAAAAGTAAGAGCGCGAAATTTCCCGCTGATGTTTGCCACGGACTTGTGAAAGGACAGAAATTTGCGACGGAGATGCCGTGACAAGTCCGTGGCAACCGAATGATCAAAATAAAACTCCACGATCCCTAAAAATAAGAACGTTTCACTCTTCTCACAAACGAACACTCACTTCTCTCTTCTCCCTCACACACCGTACCCACTCTCTTCACCCTCACACACCGTACCCACTCTCTATCTGATGGCCATTGGGAATTAAGAAAATTGAACGACTAAATCTAATACAGGATTGTCTGTGATACAAGATTGTTTTACTTCTCTCGACTTCTGTTACCTTTTGTTTGTGTATAATGTTATGTTATGATAATAAAATGCAGATAATTTAACTATACATTACCTATTGCATAGACTGGCTTATTGACTATCATTGGTGCCAGTGTTGTCAAATGGCCATCAAATTGCCATCATATTGACTATCAAATGCTCTTCAATTATAGGAAGCATTTGGTCAGATGCTAAAGTATAGGATTAGCTATGGCTACATGTATCAAGTCCTTTGATCAGTGAAATATACAAACCAGTTTCTATTTTACATTATCTTATTTTAGAATGTGACTCTATTTTCAGTTCTGTTTTATCATTACTTCACATGATCCTCACTCTGCTTGTTCTGTTTCTTTGATAAGAAGGACAAGAAGGAGAAGTATATCAAGTTTCTCTTTGAATTGGCAGAACTTCCAGAAGCTTTTATGGGGTTGCAGGTATATTTTCTGTCTTTAAGTTCTGTTTTTGAAGATGTTGTCTTTGGGTTTGATCCCATTTTACAGAAATCCAATTCGAGAGATTTTTTTAAGGTTCCAAATGTGGCTAAAATGTTGGATTTCTCGTTGTTGTCCTTTCTTTTCGAGATGGAAACGGCTAGTATAATTTTCGACACTAGATATTATGTGATGGCGATTCTCTCTACTCGGCTTTACTCTTTCACCGGCTTTTGGGTCATTAGAAGTAAGTCAAGCGCTATAAATTTCTACATTTTCGGTTTTTCTTTTTCTCTTTGCATGCGTTAGATGAAAATCGAAGCACAGATACAAATTGAACAACACGAAGCAAACACTTGAGGAACAACACAACTTTGCATGCGTTATAGGAACTTATTCACTTGCTAATTTTTTAACAATCAAGACAGAAGTATTCTCTACCAGTTGGCATGTGATACATCTGTACGTAGTTGTGAGAACTGAGGACCTGCTTTTCTCTTTTTCACTGATCAGCTTGATGTAGTTTTTCATGCGCTTATTTAAAATGTTGTTGCAATTGTGACACTATGGTGGTGCAACTTTGTATCAGGCTGAATTTGATCCTATCAGATGGTTGGACAAGACATTGATAAATTTGTGTTCGCGGTTTGGAGATTTTCAAAAAGACTCTCCATCTTCTTTCAGTTTGTCCCCCAGGTTGTCAATATTCCCACAATTTATATTTCATTTACGACGTTCTCAGTTTGTTCAGGTATGCATTCCGTGTTTTCAGACCTCTAAAAATGTTTGTTATCGCTGATATTTCTTGCTGCTATATTTGTACTTCAACAGTATTTATTCCGTTAATTATTGCAAGTCTTCAACAACAGCCCGGATGAGACTGCTTACTTTAGAATGATTCTGTACCGAGAAAATGTTGCTAATTCTGTTGTCATGGTTCAGCCTTCGCTGATTTCGTATTCCTTTCATTCTGGTCCTGAACCTGCTCTACTCGATGTCGCAGCCATTGCGGCAGACAGGACCCTGCTTTTAGATGCATTTTTCACTATTGTAATTTTTCATGGCTCAACCATTGCCCAATGGCGCAAGGCTGGGTATCATAATGAACCGAAACATCAGGTATTCTTTTTATGGGAGCATAAGAGTATCCGAGTGATGGATACAATTAAACATCTTGAAAGCATACAAGTACAGGTGAAATATGTTGAAGTTATGGGTTTTAGATAAAGAAAGAGAAGAGAGAAAAGGAAGACTCTAAAATTATGATTGTGATTGATGATAATGAGATAATACAAAAAGTTACCTACTAATTTCTATTTACAGTGAATACAAGACACAACTCCTAATTCCAATAGAGTAAGAAAACTAATCATAATTATAACTATGTGATAAGATTCTAACTGTATGAAATAATTCAAAATCCTCTAAGATACAATAAGATCTTCTCATATTCCAAAACTGCATCACTATCACTAATGCTCTTGCCTTCACATTGTCAATTTAGTTAATTAGAGTCAAATGTTTTGCAAGCATTTGCTCAGTTGCTACGAGCTCCTCACGATGATGCAGATTTGATAATTAAAGATAGATTTCCTATGCCCCGCCTGGTTGTTTGTGATCAGCATGGCTCCCAGGTTACCCTCTTTTCCCAATTGCCATTAAACTTGTAGTATCATAATGTGCACATTTTAGCAAACTTGGCTTGCTTTCCATTGATCTGTTTAGCAAACTGGTAATGGTATATACTTACCTCTAGCCTCTAGGCGTAACTATGACAGGTTTATTTACCTCAGTTTCTAAAACAAATGAGAAAAAGCTGGTTTTCATGATAATTTCCACTTAGCCAGATGCACATTGATTTAGAAATTGTTTATAATGATAAAATTATTTTAATGATGTGTTCAATTGTGAACTTGAACTGGCTTGTTGCATATTGGTATTTTTTTTGTTGCTTGGGGTGACTTTGGTCAATTAATTTTTCTGTAATCTAAGATGTTTGGCGTTCATGTACAATGCGCAGGCTCGATTTCTACTAGCAAAATTAAATCCTTCTACTACTTATACAACCAAGCTTCACTTCGGAGGGGATATTATCTTTACGGATGATGTCAGCTTTGAAGTCTTCCTGGATCATTTACAGAGATTAGTAGTTCAATAGAATTGTAGTTGCAACTTATGACTTCTATGTACAATTTTCCTTGGATTTGGCGTATCCTGTTTGTTATCTTAAGGGAAGAATTGTTATTACTTCTGTGACACTTGTTTGCTTAAGAGTATATGTGCCAGCCCTTTGGATTTTGTTGCGGTATATTAGTCATGACTTTGCCTCTTATTGCAATAAATTTTTATGACTATCAAATCATTATCTGACCATACAAAAAGTTGCCCAACTCAGCATGTATATATGTTTGAAGATTTTAATTTTTTTTTAAATTTGTTTTTTTTGCGACGGATTTGCCACGGATTTGCGATGAAATTCGCGACGACTTTGCCACGGATATTTGCAACGGATTAGCGACGGATTTGCGACGGAAACATTTGCCACGGAAATTCCGTGGCAAACGATTTGCGACGAGCGTTTTTGCCACCAATTTTTGTCCGTGGCAAATGATGTTTTGCCACGGAAATTGGCCCTTTTGCGACGGAAATGTCCGTGGCAAATCAGCGATTTTCTTGTAGTGATTCTTCTATTTTTTGATTTATTTTTCAGTTAGTAGTTTTGTATTTGATTCTTGAAATTTTAATGTCATTCTAGATTTTATTTCATTTTCTTTGAATTTTCTTTCATATGAAGGTTTTTCACCTTGTTCCAGTATTATTTTCTTAGAAAATCTCAAACTTAGATAGAACTTGTCAGTGTATTGTGGACTTTGCCACTATTTTAGATGTCTTCTATTTTTCTTGATTTGATTCTTTTCTCTGCAAAGTTAGGAAGAAAGTAAGTTAATACTTTATGGAATTATCATATCAAAGAATCCATTTCCAATTCTCTCTAACACGTTCTTTTTCTTGACTGTTGTCTATTATTTGTTCCACATTTCGGTTCTTGAAGAAATTAGTTTCAAGATTTCATTTCAATTTGTTATTTATAGATTCTGTAGATTTTACATTGTATCAGAATAGCAATTAGTCACTATTGACTTTATTGTATGATTCTACCCTATTTCATTCTCAATATACTTCTACCCTGTAATAGTTATGCATTTTAATTCTTGTGCTTCTACCCTATGGTAGCTAAACATTGTTTGCCGAATTTTGCATTTCTTAGTCTCCTCAATTTGGAATTCTTAACTTGGTTGGAGTGAGCAGTGGCGGAGCCAGGACCCTGTGTTAGGGGTACAAAATTTTTTAAACACACATCGCTAATAATATAATAAAAAAAGATTTTTATAGGTTCACAATTTGTGTTGACCTAGACTAACACAAATTTAATAGCACTAACAAGTTCTTAAATACAATTTAAAGAGCACTAAGAGAACCAACATATTTACAAGATACAAATTCTAAATAGCATTAGAGTGGTGCAAAACTAAGAACTTCGGTGCCAAACAAAGGACTTGAGTGCAAAAGATATTTTTCAGGGAATAGAAAAACATTTTTTTCTAAGGTATTGGCGCTAATTTTATTTTTTCAGGGGTTCCGTTGAACCCCCTAAAATACACCTAGGCCCTCCACTGGGAGTGAGTGTCATGGAGAAACTTGGAGATTTTCAAAAGAGCTCAAAAAAAGGTCGAAAACTTCTATGCGTTAGACACCTCAACTGTTACCACTTTCGACGCCAACTTTTCTTTTTTAGCCGATGCGATTACGACTTGCATATTTTTTGTTGTAATGAATTAGTTGTTAGAGTTAGTTTTAATATTGTTTAAGTAGTTATAAGTTAGCTGCGATTAGTTGGAAGGTTTACTATATAAGTGTTTCCAAGATTAACTTGTAATCAACTTTTCATTCTATTGCTTCTAGAATCATTTTTTTTTTAAAATTTATTTCTCTTTTTGTTTGGCCCCACCATGCTTCCAACAAAACTCAAGATAGGCAACATATATGCTCCAAGTTATTTTCCCTCTTTTCTGTATTTAGGGTATGTTTGACTTACATTTCTGGGCTTATAAGCTACTTTAAAGGTAAAATTAGGAGTTTGAGAAATTAAGTTAAATTATTCACCTAATTAATTTGTATTGAAAGCATTAACTCACCTATTTCCCCAATCCTCATCAGAAGAGAGAATTGATGAAATAGACAGGGATATTTTTGTAAAAATATTATTAAAACAACAAATAATTTGAAAAAAAACTCATAAATAGTACCTAGCTAGGACATGTTAAGCAAAGCAACAAAAGAACTTCTGCAACAGTCAACAAATAAATCCCTTTAGTGTGCTTTGTCCACAGAAAGTTAAAGTCTGAAGAGAATAAAAAATAGTACAAAAAAAGAAAAGAGATCTTATACCCCGATGAATGAATGAAGGAAAATGTGCAAACTATAACTATTCAACAAAATTTTCACCATTAACAATGAAGACCTGGCTTTCTGATTCTCATGTGTTTTGGATGCACTTTTGCTTTGGAGCAATTATAGAAATTTCAAAGAAAGAATGGAATCTTATAATATATAGATGCATTAATTGAGACAATGCCAGTTGGCACCTGGAGTTCCCCCAAACACTTCAGTGTTGCTAACTAACACACAATGAAGTGGTCAGAGGAACTCCAGAGGATTGCTGACTTAATTTCCATACTTGTATGTTTTTATATATATGTTCTAAGTTCTACCATTTATTTATAGGAAATTATAATAGAATGTTTCTTTATTTTTTCATGGTGGTACAATACAACATGCATATATGGAGGAGGAGGGCCACTAGCTAGAGGTGAAAGTAACAGTGTTGATATAGATATATAGTTGAACCTGGCCAGTGTCTAAGGTCAGATGAAGAATTGAGAATACGGACCCAAAGCTCTCCCATCCATCTCTATTAAAGATTCTACATATATATATGTTGACGTATTTTTTGTAATATTTGTTAATGTAGCAGTAGATTATTGTTTTGGAATTACTAATCTCGTGTAAATTTTGAATTGTTTTCCATTATTAATATTTTACGACAAATGTTAGTATTTTGTTAGATTTGTAATAATGGTTAATGGTTGGGAGTTGAATTCCGTCTCTACTTATCAATCAACTCTTTAAATCTCCCACACCAACAATCAAGCCAACTTTTTCACTCATTGAAGGTTCAACCCGATGTTTTTGGGTTAGACTGGGCCACTAAATACATAGCCTAAAAATGTAGAGTTGGCCCCGACTCAATTTTTTAATTTGACCCAATGGGTTGGGTTGGGTCGAGCAACTCGATTTGACACCTTCAACTAGTATAAATTCAAAAGATTCAATTCGGTAAGCTTACTAAGGGACGGGCCGCTAGGTATAGATATGCTACTATAAAGCTTACTGAAGAATGAGAATCTATTAGATATATTCTTTTGTGAAGATATGTCCGGTTTTTAGAAAAAAAATATTTTTCGTTGAAGATATTTCATAAATGAGTTAAATATATTTTTAGTCTCTATAAAATTAGTGAATTTTGTTTTTAGTCCGTACGGAAAATTCTTTTGAAGTTTAACCTCGCAAATATTCTCTATTATCATTTTAGTCATCGACATTAAGTGAGCGCTTATGTGAAAAAAGGTGATATGATTGTAATCTAGTGCATGATTCTTGAAGCTCCTTTGGGCAGTGGGCATTGGATTTGTTTGTAATGGCTATGCCATTTGTATTTGGTTTTGGGCCTGGCCCAGTTTAATCAATGAATGAAAACCAATGCAATGTTAAAAGAAAGAACAAAAAAAATAGTGTGTTACTTTTCCCACGTCCCCTCCTACTCACTTCACACCCCTTAACTCCAAATATTCCAAAAATACTCTTAAGTAGAGTGCGTGTTTTCACCGATTCGGGGATGGGCAACCGAATATATTCGGTTGAGGGCAACCGAACGGGTGTTTTTTTTTTGAGACACACCCTTTTTTCCAATTTTAGAATACTATTGGTACTTTTATTCAAGCAAATGATGACATTCGGTGGGGGTGCCCCAAATAAATTCGGTAGGGGTGCCCCGAATCCCCTAAAATTAGGAAAAAAAAGGGTGTGTGTCAATATTTAACACACTCGGATGACTCTGTTCGAACAGGTTCGAATGCTCGTGTTCGAACCGGTGAAAAAGACATTTTGGCCATTTCATTAAATGGCTTTTTTTGTCTTTTCACGCCCTTTTGTGGTGTGTTTTGAGTAGGAGGGGGAGTGGGAAAAACAAATCCCAAAAAAGAAAGAACAAAAAATATTGAGAAATAATTAGTACTCCCTCCGTCCCATATCTTTTGATGTTTTAGCCTCTAAAATTTGTCCCAAAACTTTTGATGTTTTACAAACCCAATGTTATTTTAACTAGCTACTTTCTTCCAACTTTACCCTTAATAAATCAATACTCTTATATTTATTAAGAACATATACCAAAACTAATTATCTCTCTTATATTTATTTACATTTGAGTTTCCAAGAGAAAACCCACTTCCCTATATGATGCAATTATCTCGACACTTATTTACAGTTGAGTTTCCAAGAGAAAGCTCACTTCCATTTGCTCTCATTATTGTTACATTAATTGTTGAACATGTGTTATCAAATTAAAATTGCCAAGAACAATATGTTAAATAAGGGTGTTTTAGTCTACATTTTATCTACTTATTATTTTATTATTTCTTGTGCAAATGCTAAAACATCAAAAGATATGGAACAGAGGGAGTACGATTAATGGGATTTTGTTCTATCACATTAATAAAATCAATAATGTCAAAGCTATTTAGAATTATATGAAAATCAAACGGATAAAGATGTATTCGTCGGTTTCCTGTGTAAAACTTTCGTAACATTTAGTTTTTTTCTCTATAAAACCTAGTTCTCTATTTTATTGAGTTAGAGTACTTATTACACTTCTCTATATATTAGTAAGGCTTAAATATCATTTTGGTTTTTGTAATTACAACGAATATTCATTTTGGTCTCTGCATTTTTTTTTAAAAAAAAACCCTTACAAAATTTAAAATTATTCATTTTGGTACTTGATGTCATTTTTAACCTGGCGCGTCACATTTTTTGTGTGCGGATGATGTGTCATATTTTAATGGTGTTGGCATTGGTGACATGGATATGTGCTTACATGGACTGTCATGTTGAATCAAAATCTGAAATCCCTAAAATCGAAAGTTATAAAATTTGGAAAAAAACACAAATCAGGTCACGATAGAGAGAAAGGGCGAAGTGCGAAGGAGTTCGGATTGCAGCACGACAGTTTAAGTGGTGGCCTGCGATGGCGAAGGAGATCCGGGGGGGGGGGGGGTGAGGTTGAAGGTGACGGTGAGGGTTTATTCATTCGCTGTCTCGTTGGTGGATTGTGTTGATCACGTTCTTCTTTATTCTTTCTTTAGCGTTTTTTAAAATCCCGCATTTAGTGTTTTTAGGGTTTAACAAATTAATAGAAATGCATTGATTCTGTTTGGGCATTTGTTTAACATTTTTGATGTAGATTGTGTTCATGTAGATTGATGATTTTGTATGCATGTGCATTGATGTTTTGGGGACCATAACTGTTCTGTTTTTTGTTCCTAGTCAAATATTCGTTTTCTTTGGTGTTGAATGCATGTGGGTTGTACAGATTTGGTTATTAGTTTAATAGTTTATTCCTTTTCTTAGTCAAACATATATATATATATATATATATATATTCCTCTTTATTATTTATTTATTTATTTATTTATTAGTTTTTGGGAATTTACAGATATGATTTTTACAGTTTGCTGTCACCATGGAGGTAATTTTGTGAGAGATTGAGTTATATGTTACAAAGGGGGACATGAAATAGCAGTTGGGGGTCTTGACATTGATAAATGGAGTTATTTTGAAGTTGTTAAGTTGTTAGGCTGTTAAAGCATAAACAACAATGCAATATTGGATGTCTTGATCATTGTCTCATTAGACATCATTAATTCATAAACAACATCTATCTAACATAATAAAACTAAGTGCTAGCAAATTGACATTTTTAGACATTTTATTAAGCTGCCACGTGTCCAATTTTTTGGAAATTTTGGTCATTTTGCATCTAGAAGACAAAACTGGGACAGAAAAGCACCTGACAGTGCACTATTGTGCGCGCAGACTGGCGCACAGTAAGAAAGAAAAAGTTGTTTTTGACTTTTTGTCCAATAAAAAAATAAATAAAAAGTTGTCATGTTACGAAAGAGAGAGAGAGATAGAAAAATATCCTTATTATTTTTTCTTTTGTAGGCTTCCCATGAGAAAGGGTGTCAGAGATACAATTTTGAAATTATTTAATTATCTTTCAAAATATTATCATTTTATAGGCTGTTTTTAAAATTTAATACTATAACCTATTAAAATCAATCAAATTAACTATTACCAATTGACAAAATAAATTAACCACTAACAAAAATTTCAACGACAACAACAACGGGAGTGCTAACAGACAACAAGAGTGCCCACGGGAGTGCCAACGGGTGTTAGGAGTGCATATTTCACCTTAAATCTCATTTTCATTTTTTTTCATTTTTACTCCATCTAATACTATTTGCTTTATTCTCTCATATAAAACTAATAAAGTCAACCAATTTAACCACTGATAATAGTAAATAAAAAAAAACTTTAGCCACTACCAAAAATTTCAAAATTACTTTTTTATAATTAAATTAATATTAAATAGCCGGGAAAGCCAACGAGAGAGACAACTAGAGTGCCAATGGGAGTTCCAACGGAAGCGCCAACGGGTGTGCATATTTTACCTTAAGTCTCATGTTTCTTTTTCTTCATTTTTACTCCATTATTAATATTGAAAAAATATACCGATTTTTTTAAACTTTTTCCAACACAATTATTTTAATAAATTTGAAATTATAGTCATTTATCAAGTTTTTCTTTTAGAGTTTAATTTGCATACATAATAGGTGTATGAGTTTTTACAACCACTACCAATCACAATTCATGGAGTGGGTAGTTACTAATTGACTAATTGGTAGTTACCAATTGACAAAATTCTCTTTAATGATGTGTCACTATGTGATTGGTAGATAGTATACAACATACATACACCTATTGTGTATACAAATTAAATCATTTCTTTTATCACATTTGCAACTTTCAACGTACTTATAATTTCATAACAAATACAGTATCACCCGTGCGTATGCACGGGTAAAATACTAGTTACATCATTAACAAACATTACATACTACATGATTTTTTCCATAGCAAAAAGCCAACAAAACCATATAATCAGCATTCCTGTAAGCCATTTCACTTTACTCCTCTCAGCCCCCCCAACTCGGTGTTCAACTTTGCAACTTTCAATGAACCCAACTTCAAAAATTGCTCAGAACAATTAGAAATAATTGATCATTGGGCTACCACAGCTTGTTCTAGTCTTGCATTTTCCATTTCAATATGTTGGGAGGCATTTACCATTGGTCTTGTTTCTACATCAAACATATCATCCCAAATGAACAACTAACATGTCACCCTCTTCACAAACAAAATAGCACAATTAACAAGTATTTAACATAATTTAATTTTCATAAATAAATTAAAATAAAATAATTAATTTCAGTAGCTAATTAGCAGAAAATAATTACAACAAATGGAGAAGAACTTACATTCCAGTTCAAGAATTTCAACAACATTCGTCCCCTATTTTCATCAGTGCCTGCAATGTACATTCTCATGGGTAATCCACATCCACAAAGAGGAACCATTTCATGCCTTGAGATAGCTACGCACCTGATGGCCTAGCTTTACAACTTTACATTTTTGCAGAGAGTGATAGAGGGAGAGGGAGAACACAAGAGCGAGGGAGAGAGAGACACTACAACAAATTTGGGAATGGGTAGCGCTTTTTTAGCCATAGATAGTGCTTTCGAGCGCTACTAATCTTGGCGCCACTCCACTCCTCCAATGGGTAGCGCTTTAAAAGCGCTACCAATTGATATGAATGAGTTTTCACTAAAAACACTACTAATTCCCTTAGTGCCTTTTAGGAATACATAACGCTTTTTTAGTAAAAGCGCTACCAATTCCCAAAAGGCACTAAGACCACCAGTAGCGCTTTTAGTAAAAGCGCTACTGATGCTCTTAAATTTTAATTGAATGAGTAGCGCTTTTTCTATAAAAGCTACCTTTTCCTATTTTTTTTCAAGATTTTTTTGTTTTGATTTATTCTCTCTATTACATTATAAATTTCAAATGCATTTAAATGCAGTATTTACACCGTTACTACCAAAATAAATTTAAAAAACACATATATTAAAAAAAATTAAATAGAAATTTTATTAATGAAGTCAGGTAAAGGCTTAAGACAAGCCAAGACAATGAAAATTACAACTTTGTTCATGAATAAAGTTGAAGCAAATGGGCCACAATGACCTTACATAACAAAAATTACATTATACTAAGATAACTTATAAATAAAACACAATGTACTAACACCAGTCATTACTCCAATCCTCCAAAGATTGGCTCGGCAAAGAAACAACCACTTTTTGAGTCATTAAACCATGAATTCGACTTGTGCTTATTCCAACCGGTTTCAAGAATTAGAAGAACCAAAAACACATGAGAAAAATAAGATAAAAACTATTACTTGCATTCTGGAAGATACAGTAACTCTGCCCCAAGCCCAAAGCCTGCTCATCACAAAACCTTGAACTTGCATTGTGTAATAAAGCATCATTGTTATGAGTTGAAAGTAATAGTTAATACATCAAAGAAAGTATTTTACATTCTGCTCTATCAACTATAGTTGATACATCAAAGCGAGTATTTTACATTCCGCTTTTTAAAAAGCGCTACCCATTAATTTCCGTGTTTAGGGCATAAGTTGTGTTTTTTAGAAAGCACTACCCATTCATTTCCGTGTTTTTTTGGGCATAAGTAGCCCTTTTTAAAAATCGCGACCCATTCAATTACGTGTTTTGGGCATAAGTAGCGTTTTTTAAAAAGCGCTACTCATCTACTCTGTGTTTTTCTCATAAGTAGTGCTTTTTAAGTAAGCTGCTACTCATTCTTTTCCTTGTTTTCATCTTTATTAGAAGCGTTTTTTTAAAAGCGCGACTTAAGATATTACAAAGGTAGCATTTTTTTAAAAGCGCTAATAAAGGGGACACTCTTTTTTAAAACTTCAGTTGTAGTGAGGACAAGAGGAAGATGAGATGGAGACGAGAGATAGAGATAGAGTGAGAAGAGGAGAGGGAGCGTTGTTTGTAGTTTCAAGAAATTGAGAGAGACGTAACGATGAAGAAGGGGATTTGGGATTTTTGATTTCCACATGGCAGTCCACATAAGCACATATTCGTGTTACCAATGTCAACACCATTAAAATATGACACATCATCTGTCCAAAAAGAATGTGACATATCAACTTAAAAATGACATCAAGGACTAAAATAAATAATTTTAAATTTTGCAAGGGCTATTATATTTTATTTTATTTTATTTTATTTTATTTTGTAGGGACAAAAATGAATATTCAATATAATTGGAGAGACCAAAATGATACTTAAGACCTTTAGTAATATATATTTTAGTACCTTGAAAAAACAACTTCAAGAAGTTATAATAAACTTTTTTTGCAGACAACAGAATTAGATCAAAAAGCCTAATCAAATAAAAATAGCTAGCATACATAGCTTGCAAATAATGAAAAAACATATTACCTTTGTTTTTATTTATAAGACAAAATTGTAGTTGTAGGTTCGTTGAATAAGTGATGTATATCTGGTAATGTAGATCAAATACATCATTATCCAATAAATCTAAATATACATTTTCTCTTATAAATAGAACAAGAAGTAGTATATGATTTTCATGCGTAAGTGGAAAACCCTATTATAATCAATTGCGATATGGAAAACTGAAAAAAAACCTCGATTTTTCTTTTGGATAAGAAAAAAAACCTGAGGTTATCATGAATATGTATACGAGAGCTTGTTTCCCCACAAAACACATGTCAAATAATTGCCATGTTTGGAAATGAAACTAGTACTAGCCCCATACCCCGTGCGATGCACGGGATTGGCTAAATTTTTTTGTGTAAATGAGTAATAATTTTTTTAGCAATTATTAGCAAACCTCCTTATAAATATGCATGTTTGTTTCTTTTATTAACTGTTCAAAGCTTGTCCACTGCGGAAATCAAACTCGGGAGCATTGAGTCGATTCCATGTCCTAGGGTAGCTTATGTCAGTGAACCAATGGTGTTGGTTTGTAAAATATATAGTCAAGTAACTGTGAATAAGAAAAATTTAGAACTCATGAATTAAATAAGATCATAAAGTTTAATAAAAATACTAACAAAAGTGTTGAAATTAAACATCCATAGTTGGTAGTAACTGAACTAAATAGATTTAAAAGATATTTCAAATTCAAAAGAATATGGTTCTAAAAAAATATAAATAGCAGAAGTATGAAAAAAAATTAATTTTCTAAAAGTTCAGAAAAATATGGTTCTAAAAAGAAATTGATTTTAAAGTGGTGAAATTAGTAAAATGGTGAGTTGCACGGGTTAGTCTCACAATTTTTTTTTTTTTTTACTAAATCGGTTATAGAGGAACGAACTTTGAGTATTTATATAGTTAGAAAAAATTATAAACAATAAAGTACCCCAAAACACACTGTTTAGCATTTTTTATCCAATCAATTATTGAAGAATAAACTTCACATATTAAATTTTAGAGACCCAAGAGTACTTGGATGAGATGGTAGGGTCTCTTTCCAGCTTAACTAAGGTCCTGGGATCGAATCCATCCTTGGGTAAGCATCAGTGTTAAATCTCTTGAGGGATAGCTTTGTCGCCCATAGTGGTCCTACCTGACTCGAGAGATTAGTTTCTACAGTTGCGCGTAGAAGATACTTAGGTTACACTAAAAAAAAATTAAATTTTAGAAACCGTAAAGTACTCCTTGAAATATTAAAATGAAAAAAAGAAAAACCTTAAAATATAAAAGCAAGAAAAAAAGGAAAAAAAACATAAAAAAAAAGGAAGAAAAAAAAACGGCACTTTGGCGCCAAGCATGACAAGCCGCATATAAGTATAAGATTCTTCTGTTTGGCTATATATATGCAATGTTGGTTGAACCCAAGAGTTCCCCCAAACACTTCATGGAAGAAGGACTATCTTATATCCCCTAATAATGGGTACAAACGAGCCAGTCCCCTCAGATGAAGCATTCAGAGGAACTCCAAGAAACACCCAACATATAATCTCTTATATTATTATACATGCTTCAACGTGTTGAGTTGGCTACACAAATTTACAACAACCTTCCTATTTATAGTGGTAGCTTTAGCCTTTAGATGTTCTTAATGTTTTTTTTTTTGTATATGGAAAAACATACGTAATGAAGATACGTTCTTCCCCTTTAGCCAATATGTTGTGAATCACTTTACCAACAACGAATCCCTTCTTGGCCAGTATAGTGACTAGGTTCATAGCAAGAAAGTATCTTCATTACGTAGGTTTCTCCATGTCCACATAAAATTCACCTTTTTTGTTCTTTGAACATATAATCCTCAACAATAAATAGCTCATTTCTGTGCTTTTGTGTAATATGTTGTATATGAGATTATCTGTTGGGTGTCTCTTGGAGTTCCTCTGAATGCTTCATTCGAGAGTCTAGCTTTATAAGGGAGAAAAAACTAGTCCACCGTCGATGAAGTGTTTGGGGGAACTCCTTGATTCAACCAACACTGCATGTGTTTTTATAAGAAACTTGTATTGCGATTCTCTTTTAAATTTTAATTGCTATGTCTGCTTTCAAGTCTAGTGATTTGGTCCCTTGATTTCTGAGAGGTATAGATGGAAATAGTGTATGCATAACACTAATCAAATGCTATTCATTAAAAATATTTCAACTTACCTAAAAAGAATTGCAGTCATGTCTCTCAATAAGTTTTGTT
The DNA here is from genome assembly GCA_020916435.1 of Oxytropis ochrocephala. NCBI lineage: Eukaryota > Viridiplantae > Streptophyta > Magnoliopsida > Fabales > Fabaceae > Oxytropis > Oxytropis ochrocephala. The sequence goes on from CM037092.1 coordinate 27,549,219, forward strand.
TATTGATGTTTTGTGCACGATAAGCCTGTTAGAATCAAAATAAGTGATAAGTCTTGTCTCTCAATAAGTTTAATTAATGCTAACAACGTAAATAGAACACTTTATGTTGAGGTTATTTAACATACTTTTTTTTTGATAGAATAAAAGTTTAGGTGAGTTGGTCTCCAGGGGCTCACCAGGGTCAGAGCAGGTCTCAAGGCTCTTTGAGCGCTTACAGAGATACTTACAGATCACCCACCAAAGAGGTCCTCACATCAGCAGCGGGAGTTGAACCCACGACCTTGTGAGCCAACTCCTCACCAACTGAGCCAACATTCCTTGGCTATTTAACATACTTTTTATAGGTGTGCAGATGTAATGTTTGATATCCACGGTATATCAAGTGAGATGAGTTTTAATATGAGAGAGTGAAATAAGTAAATTTGGACCATATAACAATACATGAGTGATTGTGATTAAGAGGTGGGTAGTTATCACTTTGGTCCTTTATCTTTTTTTTGGTCCGTTTTGATTCTTTATCTTTTATTTCTGTGTTAGTTTGGTCATTTATCTTTATTTTGTTTCACTTTGGTTCTTTATCCTACATTCAATCTCATTTTTTGGGTAGAAGACATTAAATTGCGTTTATTTGTAAAAATAATGTCAAGGAGTTAAATGAAATACAGAAACTTCATTAGTATATTAGAATATAAGCTGGTAAGAAAAAACACTAAAATTTGGTAATGGCAAAGGTAGCTGCTAGAATACGTCTCTAATAATTTTTTTGTCCATATGAAAATGCAAATAATGGGTTCTTTGGGCTCACATTATAAATAAAACATGTATATTTAAAAGTTTAAGAACATATTGACAAATAAAATATCTAAATGTCCCAAATAATCACAAGCTGACCAAGAATGGTTGGTAGTCAATCTATGTATGATATCATTGCTTTCATGACAATACAAGTTATAACAACTACAACATAATGTGAGGCTTTTAAAGGCTTAAGTATGCAACCTTTGCTTTGTTGAAAATGCAAGATAAAAGACAAACAAATTTGTTGCCCACCATGATGGAATTGGTAAGTAGTTTTGTGATCTAGGCATCATTTTATACAAATTGTCGATGAAACTTCAAGAAGAAGCCTAAATATCTCGTGTATCCAGAAACAACTGAGGTCCTTAAGTACTACCATAGATACTCACCAGATTAAAAACACGACATTAATAAAGTTTGGTAATATTTCACATAAGCTCTACATTTATGAAATTTTCCAGTAGTTCACATAAGCCCAACATTTATCCAAAGTATGCAAAAGGATATGTAGGAATATATTTATCCCCAAGCATGCATGGGTAAGACTTTGAGCAACTTCTTCAAATTATTAATCAAAGTGATCCTAGCATGATACACATCATATGCAATTGGTACACGGTTTTTCACTAGTAACCCTTTCTTTGGCACCGACAATGGTTTTCCCAGCTTATCTTTCATCTACTTTATCCTCTCACTGTCTGCACGTCGTAGTTCTACAATGGGAACTGGAAAAGACTTCTTCTCCTTTCTCGAATAATGGCAAGGAAATCAGCATTTTGAGGAACTTCATTTGTAATGGCAAATGCATCCCGACAAAACCCGTTTGGTCAAATTCTAATCTTTACGGGAAATCTAATTAAAACTAGTGATGCACCAGTGTCGTCATTGATTCGATAGAGATAGAGTCACGCAATCTAATTCGTGACCCATTTGACCACATTTAGCCCACCAATATCCTGGTTGTTCGACCATCATTTTTTTGCCCCCACACAAAATTCTAGATCCTTCACTAAGCCCAAGGGCTTATTTCACAAAGTCAATACCCAAAACTCGGCTTAATGCAAGAAGCAAGCCTTTTCATAGGTTGATCATCAAAAGAGATATCAACCTCCTTAATATTAGACACAAAGGCCAGGGGCTTATTTATACACATATTCTCTTGCGGTTGTGATACATCATCCAGGTGTTGGTATTCACAATTTTTAGGTGGTTAGCGTAGTTGGAACCAATAATAAATGTACATGCAACTATAGCAAAATTGATAAGCAATTTTAGATCTAAAATGCTGACTAATTATTTCAATTTAACAATGTAACTTCATTTCAAACCACCATTTCAGCTTCTTTAAGAGTTTATGGGATCCCTATATCGAGGCACATAGTGGATTTATATTGTTTAGGTAAATCAGTACCAGCCTAAATGCACATTTCCACCACTGTCGGAGCCTTCCCATAAAAATTCCTAAGCTCTGGTTTCAGGAATGGTCTGTTTATGTTAGGAACATGCCACACAAATTTTGGTGGTATCAATTCATCCAGCACTGCAGATTTCCAATCATTGCGTTGTGTGCAATCATTTCCAATTCATCCACACAGTTTTGAGCTTTGTGCCCATTGGTAAGATGAATTTCAAGGAAATATCCAAACACCTACATGGTACATCCTAACTACTCTCCTAGAACCTCTCCTCATTTGTTTCCATGCTTGCAGTGTTTCCTATAGAGTTAGTAAAAAGACACCAAGAAAACACGCTCACTTAAATGTAAACAAGAAACCAAACTAGCAACGAGGAAGAACGAGCACCACTATGAGTGCAAGCTCCTTCCTCTGGCACACTATCCCTGACCACCACAACCACAGGCACCCCACCACTGCGCTTCCTTTATAGCATCGTCAAAACATCGCGAGCACCGTCAAACCACAACGAGTGACGTCGAACCACCAGTAGCAGCGCCACACTCCTTCCGTCTTGTGAACTCTCTAGTGCCCCAAAACACCCAAGGTCTGGTTTCTTGTAGCAAACTATCATGGTAGGAATATTCAGACATAGAAGAATTTTATATAGAGAAATTATTGGAGGGAGAGCTTGTTCAGTTACCTTTGTAACTTAGTATGAGTCCACATTATTCAAGAATCTATTGAGGTAAATGAGAAAACAGAACAGGATCCAAGTATTCTCCTAAACACATCAATCAAATGAATTTAACTCTTGTTTTTGTGTTGATTGAACCCAAGAGTTCCCCCAAACACTTCATTAAAGAAGGACTATCCTTTCTAATCATGAAGCGTTCAGAGAAACTCTAAGGGACAGTCAACAAATAATTAATCCCCTAAACATGCTTTTATTAGCTTCATGTATTGTGTTGGTTAAACAATGAGTAGCATGTGCTCTATATATGGTAGAGAGATTGTGTTCAAAGGACATATAATAAAGGTGAAAATTCGTGTGGTCATGCATGTAGTCTTCTAGTATTGAATATAGTCAGGATTTTTGGCAAGAATGGGGAAGAAAAAAAGATTGATATCGTATAGTAAGAACATTCTTATATTATCAGCATAATATCTCAAAGACACCATGTAACGCCCAAAACAATTTAATTATTTATTTAATTAAGTTATTTAAGGCTTGCAACATTTAATTTAAGTCAATTAAATTAATTGAGTTACTTTATCAAAAAAGGGGTCTAATTTATTTAAATGAGATAATCAAGTGGGATTTATTTTATTACAGGAGGTGAGTTAAATTAAATTGGAGGGGTGTAAATAAGGTCCAAGGGCCATTAGGGAGCCCAATTTCTAGTCATAAACCTAGGGGTTCCTAAGTTAGGGTCTCATTGTGTCCCATTCAAAGAAAGAAAAGAAGAAAATTGAGGGAGAAGGGAGGAGAAGGCCGACGCAAGGAGGAAGGAAAAAGGAAGGAGCTTTTTCTGGGATTTTGTTTGAGAGGAGGGGTTCGTTTCCAGCTGAAAAGGAGGGTGGGGATACTCCATTTTGTGGCTTTTGGTGTTAGCTTGGAGTTTCTAGCTCATTCAAGGTTAGGGGGCTCTACTTTACCTATATAATAACTTGTATGATATGTGTTATGTGTGGAATAGCTCTAGGATGATTTGATTGTTTGAGTTGTGTTAATTCTATGTTGGTTGTTGTAAGTGTATTTAATTTGGTGATACCATGATGCTTGATGTTGGAAACATATGTGTTGTTAAATGTGCATCTTATGTGTTTGATAAAATGCTTCAATGTGAAGAAATATGATAATATGATGAATTAATGATGTGGATTAAATGCCTAATTGAGTGTTGTTAAAGTGAGGGTTGAAATGTTGAGTGAGAGTGTGTTTGAGGTTGCCTTGATTTGGTGTGTTAGAGGGAAGGGCGCCAATTTCACAAGTGAATGGCGCCTAGGTTGCGCTTTGTTTCGGTGTGGGGCTGTGCTGGGGAGAGGGGACGCCATTTGCTGGGAAAATGGCGCCAGGTCTGTTGTTAAAGTTATGGCAGGGCGTGCGTGTGTGTGAGTCTGGGCAAGTGTGGCACGGTGTGCAGGCAGGGGGCGCCAATTCCCTGGAATTTGGCGCCTGTGTGCGTGGTGCAGTGGCTGTGTGTGCGCTGTGTGTGTACAAGTGTGGCACGGGCGCCAAGTGTGGCGCAACATGGCGCCTATGTGAGTGCTGCCTAGTGTGTGTGTGTGTTCATGTCTTGGCACGGTATGGGGCGCCAAAATGGCTGCCCCTTGGCGCCTTGTTGTGCCCAATGATGTCCAGGTAATGTTTTAGTCCATTGATTTTCAAAATAGTCCCTTGATTTTCAAAATGGACCCTTATTGTCAAAATAGTCCCTAAGTGTCAAATTAATCTTTGGTGAGTCAAAATGGTCCTTAGGTGTGGAAAAGGTCCTAGGGGGTGATTTGGTCCGTAGGTGGGATTTAATTCTTGGTGTGAGATTTAATTTAATAAATGAGGTGTGGGGTGTTGTGGTGATGATTAAGCGATGTGTAGGCTTCGGCCAAAGCGACGGGTTGTGTTGTGGAGATGATTAAGCGATGAGTCAACGAATGTTGTGGTAAATGTATTGTGTTGTGGTGCATTGTCATGGTGTCGCATAAATCATACGTATAAAGCGATGTGGGCTTCGGCCAAAGCGATGGGTGCCCTTGAGGCTTATAGCGATGGTGATGGATCCACATGCATTTTGCATACATGCATATACACATGTTTTCTTAGTGAATCTTGATGATGCTTAGTTAATCTAGTACTACTATTTCTTGGTGATACAATTAAATGATAAATGCCTTAATTGTTGTGTTACTAGTTGCTTTCCTAATATAATGCTTATCCTACTTGTTATTATTTATGTAAAGAGACTCACCCTACTGCGTCGTGTTGCCTGCCTATATGCCAAGAACCTGCAGTGTGACGGTGACTAAAGGTGTTTAGAGATCTTTCTTCTAGTGTGGTCGAGTCGGCTCACGATCGTAGCACCGGGGAAATATTTAGTAGTTGTTATTTTATTCCCTTTGTTGTACTACTATTCTCTCAGACTTGTTGGTGCTATGTATCATATACTGGAGTTTTACTTTAATTAATATTTCGGAGTATTATAAGGTGTTTTGAAGAAATGTAGCACTCTCTTCGTGGTGCGTGGAAAAATATATATTTTTGAAAACTCTGATTTTATAATCGATTAATTAATAGTAAAATAGTAAATAGAAAGGGGGTGTTACACACCAAGTTGTAATGGTCACAGACTTTCACGTATTATATTCCATTTAACACTTTCTATCTTTGGATTTCAAAAGCTTAAAATAGAGGACATTTGAAAAACATAACAGAATATAACAGAATGTGGCCACTCGATATCTGCTGTCTCAATTCCCTTTATTCTAATGTTCAGTCTAGGTTCATTTCTTTGCAATTTGAATCTTTTACCTTCATCTTTCCATGATAAAGACTTAATTTATTAGGTCAAAGCAAAGAGCATATAACTCATTTTATGTAGAGCTTGCGCAAACTATGAAAGGCACAATCCTTCTCATGACAAAATATAAGTAAAAAAGTATATGTATTTGGATTTCTGTTGAGTCTAGATACATATTCTTTGTATTTATATTTTGGAACAAAGGGAATAATATATATGTAGCATCTTAAATACATGAATACATCACGTGTCACCTACTGTTCCCTAAAACTCTTCATCGATTAGGCCCTTTAAGATATTCTCTTTGTACTATTTAAGATATTTTCTTTGTACTATTTGAGGGAACCGCAATGGTATTTAATATGATAATATTGTTGGGAAAACCTATTAAGAGGATATGGTATGACATGAAAAAGAGTATATAAGTAGGAGGCTTTCCTCACTTTACAAGTCGGTTTGGTAGGGTTGAGTTAGCCCCAACTCAAATTCAAAAATGGTATTATAGTCAATCCAAGATTTGTTGGGCCACCCGCTATCGGGACACTCAAGTCACACTCTAGTTGTCCAGTCCTGAGCGTGACAGGCAGTGGCGGATCTTGACCAAAAAATTAGAGGGGGCCAAAATAGTAACAAATATATAAACAAAAATTAACTATGTATTCATAATAGTTTGTTTGGTTTAGTGGTCAAAGTTATCTATGTCAATTTTAATGTCATTAGTTCAAATCTTGCTTTATGCAATTTTTTATATTAATTTTTGAGAAAAATATACAAATAACTGCAAAAAGAGATGCGGTCATCACAAAATTGAGCTGGGACACTCAATACGCTAATAATGCTCTTAACCTCTCAGCTACTAATACTTTTATTGTTTAGTCTTCATTTGGTTCTATATATTCTAACTTTGAGTATATTTATATATTAACTTTATGGGAGTCGGGGGGTACCGTGGCACCCCCCGGCTCCCACTAAGATCCGCCTCTGGTGACAGGTGTGTTTAACGTCTCACATCGGATGTGATATGGCCTGAAAAAGAATATATCAGTGGGAGGCATCCCTCAATCTACAAGCCGATTTTTTAGGGTTGAGTTAGGCTCAACCCATATTCTAAGACAGTATCAGTGCCAATCCAAGATCCGCTAGGCCACCCGCTATTGGGTCACTCGAATCATACGATAGTTGTCCAGTCCTGGGCGTGAGGGGCGTGTGTCAAGAGTCCGACAATGAATGTGATATGGCCTGAAAAATTTTTATAAGTGGGAGACATCCCTCACCTTATAATCTCGTTTTGTAGGGGTCGATTCGGTATGTTTAGTATGTACCCTAGTAACTAAAGATAAAGACTGCACATTTCATTCGAATTCCTCAACCGCATCAAGGAAATCAAAGATTCTTTTTCGCTATGTCAAATCTGTCTTTGTTGTCGAGTATTTGTAATTCAAGTATCGGACAATATTGAGTCTTCTTCTTGTAGCTTGGCCTGATGCCTTTCCTTCTACTTTGAGTCAAATCTTCGTTTTTTTCCTTTTGCTTTAAATGGAGAACTCTTATGAGAATAGCCGGGTATGGGCTTTTGAAGAAGATACCTTATCTTATGGGCGTATTTGTTAGACTAAGCTGCCGCAAATCGGTTTATCGGAAGGAAGGGCTTAGTTAAGACTTACGCTATTGATGCCATACCACCAACGATTTGTTTACATGGTTAATTGGGCGGCTTCCTTCTATCCCTATTGCCTACTTTGTTTGTCCTCCGCTTCCGACGATTAAGCTACTTCTTATGCCCCACCTTCTCCTACGGCAGTACCGGTTCATCCTCCTTCTATGGCCGGTCAGAATCGGCAAAATCCGATATGTCGGTTCCTTCCTTCCTCCCACGGGTGATGTCTCGATCCAATGATTAGCGCAGCTAGCCTTGAAATTAAAAGGGCAGGCAAGTTCCTCGCCCTAGCCGTTGCCTTTATTTATTGATTGTATGATGTGTGGGGATGGTGGGAATCCAATAACCGACTCCAAGCGGGATGTAAGGTAATGCCTACAACGCCTACTACTCTTTCTCTTTGTCACCGATCGAGATTATGATATTTTCCTTGGATCTCCTTTCGACCTTTCTTTACGGGAAGATAGAACATAGAATAGAGTCACCAAAAGAGTGCAGACTAACTTGAGCGAGGGGATGGTCGGGTACATTGCATGCGACGAATAGAATAGGCGGAAAAAAGAATGAAGATAGATCATCTAAGCAGAGACGGAAGCGACGGCGGGGGAAGAAAGCCTACCTACATAGGCTTACCGAGGACGAATAATTTGTTTCTTTGACGCATTGGCCACACTAGCTTCCATGATCGAGTATCCCGGAAGGTATTGAAATCAGGCCAATAGAGATCGAAGTGAGAGAGGATCCTGCATGTTTGTTTGGCAATCGAAGAAGGAGAAACCGGATGGTAAACCGTGGTTTCATGAAATCAAGCGTACTGTATGCGGAAAGACAGATCCATTCCTCTGGTCGGTGTCATGGGACCGACTAGTATTTCTTTCTTGAACTTGAAAGGCGAAATCTTACAAGTTATCCGTAATTTCAGCCATAGAAATATAAGGCGCGCTTATCACTTTCTTAACCCAGATTGAGGAGGATTTTCATCCGGTCCCCGGAAAACCTCTTATCTTTAGCGGCTTCACCTTCTTTCCTCCTAGGGTAGCACCGCTACTATAGCAAAGGTTTAAAAGACCACCCGGTGATGCCTCTTGATAAGAATAAAGCTTTGTGCGAGACTAAAGCAAAGACGATCATGCCGCTTCGAATGCTTCGTGGCTCTTATGAAGGAAGAGCATTATTTGAGTATCAAAACAAAGTCAAAAGAAGGTCCGATTCATGGCATTCGAAAAGGCCTCATTTTGGGATGAAGAGGCGAAGATTTGAAGTTGGCATCCAAGCAATTCTTTAGCTCTACCCGAACTAATAAACGACTTCTTCTTCATCTAGTGTTGTTCTTTCTATGGATCTTTTTGGATAGGATCTCCTGTTGGTTGGTCTTTTTCTTTCTTCTCCTTGCATTCGGATGAGTCCGAAAGCGGGCTTATTGATTCACCAATTGACATTTAGTCTCTGTTCAGGCAAAAAAGGGGTATCCAAGACGGGCGCGTCACGAAGGGTTTAGTTTAAAGAATGCTTTGCCGGTTTTCCTAAAGAGAGATGAAAAATAAGCCCTTTTCCTTTCCAGCAGAACTTCTTCTTGCGCGATCCCTTAGTTCGTTAATAAAAGAAGGATCTGTTGTTTCTTCCATTTGGTGCGTGTCGTGGCTTCGTTCGGGTCACACCTAGGGCACTAAAACAAAACAGCCAAGCGCTGTGGCGCAGTCTAGTGAAGATAGCTAATGGATTCCTTTCCCAGGCCCCAAATTCTAAGATGCTACCAGAACTAATCCAGGATCCGTTAGACCACCCGCTTTCGGGGTCACGCTTCAGTTGTCCAGTCCTGGGCGTGAGGGGGTGTGTTAAGAGTCTCACATCGGATGTGATAAGGCCTGAAAAAGAGTATACAAGTGGAAGACATCCCTCACTCTACAAGACAATTTTTTAGTGTTGTGTTAGGCCAAACCCAAATTCTAATATAATTGTTTTGGTAGGATCAGATACATAGGTATGCTCAAGCTTTTCATGGCTATTTCAAACCCTAAGACTCACGACCTATTACAAACAGCACTTTATAAAAACTACTCCACATTTCAAAATAATGTTTGTAGGAGATCAAGTTAAACGTAATAATGTTAATAACCTTTTTCCTAAAGAGAAAATGGAGTGTACTTAGAGAGAGAGAGAGAGGGAGAGATTAAAGATTTATTGGAAAGAAATATGAGGGTTCATAAAAGTGAAAACCCTAGTAGGTGTTATCCAAGATATGGTTTGTGATGCATAATAGAGTACTGGGATTAATTCTAGGAAGGAGACATTCTCATGTTTTTACTATATCAAATAAAGTAACTAGCGGCACTCAGTTTACGACAGTTCATGTTAACCTTTACCGCTTAACACTCTTCATTCTCTCTGCAGCGGACTCAACCACTTCATTTCAAGAACTTGTGCAAATAGTAATTCTAATCTTATTTATGATTTTTTTCAACCGGTTGACTTGGAATCACCAAACGATTTGAGTCACTCTTCTGAATCTAGTCACATAGGAGATCATCAAGCTACATCGTCCAACAAGATATCTAAATAGTAAAATTTATTTTAATTATGAACATCAAAAATATGACACATTGGATTATTTAGCTAATTGGTTTTATTTTGAAGTCTTGAACTAGTTGATTTTATTTTGAAGTTATGAATTTGGAAAACCTCCTTTATATAAATTAATTGGTGTTCCTACTTTATTGAATCTCTCTTCTAGATTATTTTATGAACTTTAATTAAGAACATTGTATATGTGTGTTAATTCAACGTTTACTAAAATGTCCTTAAACATATAAGTTTGAAGTTTGTGGCCTATTTTACGTTAGAATTACTCAAAGAAAAATTTAAAAAAGGTTAAATATGTTTCTGATCATTATGAAATTTGAAAATTTTGTTTTTAGTTCCTTTAAAAAACTTACTAACTTTTAGTCCCTAATTTTCCTATATCAATGCTTTCAGTCCCTCTTATATTTTACTAGCGCTTTTTTGGGCTTTTTATAGCACTTTTAAGCGCTACAAAAAGTCATGAGAGACTAAAAATATGGACGGATTTAGAGAATAGAAGTGAGTGAATTTCTTATAGGAACAAAAAATAAATTTTCAAATTTTTTAAGGACCAAAAATATATTTAACTCTTTAAAAGAACATTTTATTGCTGCAGCAGTTTACAACCGTTAAAGTTTTTAAAAATTAAATCAGTTTTCCACTATTCTGGCAGTTACAACCTGCCATTACATCAAAATTCTAAAAATTTGTTGTCCAACTTTTTGGCGGTTTCAAACCATCGTGATTTCAAAAACATCAAATCTTTTTCAGTTTCACAGCGGTTATAAACTGCTGCTAATATACAATTTGTTAAGCAATTATTAGAACCGCCGTTAACTAACCTCCCGATGGTGAAGATTGTGACCGAATGAGAACCCCCGCCACTTGTGAATTACGACCATTAGAACTTCTACTGCTTATAAAAATAACAACTACTATTGAAGCGTTTTTTTGGTAGTGTTTATATTGAGTTTTAAACTTGAGATAACAATTGCTTTGGAAAACATAATGTTAAGCGCCATGGGTTAACATTTTCTCAAGAAAGCATCAGCTAAATTATACACAATTAACGCTTTCCTAAATAACACAGAAATATGAATAATTCATATGAAATTTGTTGTCCAATATAATATGTGCAAGTACGTATACACAATCACAATAAGTAATAAAATAGTAAATGAGATCTTTATCACAAGGACTGCAAGTCTATTATATGCTTAATTGGGTACAAAAATTATCGAGTAAAATTAAAAAGGAAAAATAACAATTGTGGAATCCATTTTATAAAAATTGTAATAAAAATTATTGAGTAAAATCAAATGAGAGAACTAGTTAGGACGTCGTTCTCTTGTAACTTTAAAATAATAGTTAGTTGTTATGATGGGTGTTGTTCAGGACTGGGCCTTCAGCCCAACCCACCCAAGAAAACGCTACTCAGACCATTCTGAGGGAGGGGCTGATCAACACTCGTATGCCCTATCCCCAACGGCCCGAATTGCTTCGTACTGATCCAACGACTCCTGATCATCCACTCAACAGTATATACAGGGGTCCACCACTGACAAAGTAATTTTTCTGACCCATACGTCACTTCTTACTTTTACTCATCCCACTGACTTGGGCGTCGGAGTGCAATTGCAGGTACACCTGGGCGGACCGTTGAAGGCGATCAACAGGCAAAGATTCACCTACAGCTCCACCCTACAGACAGTCTACTACCGATCAGGTGTTGTGGTACTTAAGTGCAAAGCATAATTGTGTGTGCCTTTTAGTCCTTAATACATGAATTCATTAAGAGTTCTTATATATAAGTTATCATTAAGTTGACCCCTAACTATTAAATGTGGTTAAGTTCAATCTATGTGTTTGTTTGTCCTTAATTTAGTTAATTATACTTATCAATCCTTGAATTCAGTATCCAAACCCTTTCAGCATTTACATACAAGTGCTTAAGCAAAGTTGATCAAGCTAAAATCAAGTTTGGAAATAATAACATTCAATGATAACAAGCGATAAAAAAACACCATAAACATTATAACAATTAAAGATCCATTACAAGTTCAAAGTATACTACCGTAGAGTATTCAGCTCATAATGAGCACAAAAGCAAAGTAAACATAGCAAGTGCTGGAAAACAGAGCCATAGCACTGCAATTACAGCAATAGAAGGAACTTGGTATGAAATAATATTGTAGATAGCATCCAATCCTATCAAGCTGGTTGGTAACAGCGTGCTTTCCTAGCTGCTGCAACCTCAAAGCAATTAGCTCAAAATATGCTCTCAACACCATGTTAGGCACCGGTTCTTCAAGAAGATTTTCTATGTCTAATTGTCGAATTGTCTACCCAATAAGAAGATTTTCTATGTCTAATTGTCGAATTGTCTACCCAATTTCCAGCCTTCCCTAATATGGAAACACGAGCCCCTTTTATAACCTTAGCAAGTGTCCAGTTTGCATGTGAACTGTACTTGCTCTAGATCTCGGTTGAGCTAAGGAGCAAGATGCTCACCAAGCTGAGAAGCTAGCCCGATCCAAATCGTTGCCGAGATGTTTGTGAGACGAGTGCCGAAATGATGGCCGAGATGATCCTACTCATGTTAATTCGGCGAGAGGGGTGGTACCTAAACACACTCCGATGTTTAAGTCAGCATTTGGAATAGGTGATGTGAGGTAATAAATGTGTACCTGTAGCATTGAAAAAAGTGTGTACTTATAGGCGAAAGCATTAATTAGGCGAATGGAACCCCATCCGTTTGATATAGGGTTTGAATCTCCATCGTCTATTGGTCCGTGAATCAAGACATTCCTACGGCCCGTGTTCTTCATGCGGCCCAATGGATTGATTTCCTTGTGATTTTATCCAATCCGGAACAACATGTATATACGTTGATTATTGATTTTGTAACTATAAGAAATATAGGAATTTGGTGTGAACGTTGAAAATTATCACAAAAGTAATATTCAAAATTAGAAGAACTTTATATAGAGTAATTATTGAATAATCTATTGAGAGCAGGACTCAAGTATTCTCCTAAACACATCAATCAAATGAATTTAGCTCTTGTTTTTGTGTTGGTTGAACCCAAGAGTTCCCCCAAATACTTCATTAAAGTAGGAATATCTTTTCTAATCATGAAGTGTTCATAGAAACTCTAAGGGACATGCAACTATAGCAAAATTGATGAACAATTTCAGATCATCTAAAATACTGAATAATTATTTCATTTTCAACAATGTAACTTCATTTCAAACCACCATTTCATCTTCTTTAAGAGTTTATGAGATCCCTACATCAAGGCGCATAGTAGATTTATATTGTTTAGGTAAATCAGTACCAGCCTGAATGCACATTTCCACCACTGTCGGAGCCTTCCCATAAAAATTCCTAAGCTCCGGTTCAAGGAATGGTCCGTTTATGTTAGGAACATGCCACACAAATTTTGGTGGTATCAATTCATCCAGCACTGCAAAATTCCACCATTGCGTTGATGGTGTTTATGCGCTCCACAACTTTGAGCTTTGTGCCCATTGGTACCAACATGAATTTCAGGGAAATATCCAGACACCCTCACATGGTACATCCTCACTACTCTCCTGGCACCTCTCCTCATTTGTTCCCATGCTTGCAGTGTTTCCTATAGAATCAGTAAAACGACACCAAGAAAACACGCTCACTCAAATGTAAACAAGAGACCAAACTAGCAACGAGAGGAAGAACGAGCACCACTATGACTGCAAGCTCCTTCCTCTGGCACACTATCCCTGACCACCACAACCACCACCACCAATGCGCTTCCTTTATAGCATCGTCGAAACACTGCGAGCACCGTCAAACCACAACGAGTGACGTCGAACCACCAGGAGCAGCGCCACACTCCTTCCGTCTTCTGAACTCTCTAGTGCCCCAAAAAACCTAAGATTTGGTTTCCTGTAGCAAATTATCATGGAAGGAATATTCAGACATAGAAGAATTTTATATAGAGAAATTATTGGAGGGAGAGCTTGTTCAGTTACCTTTGTAACTTAGTATGAGTCCACATTATTCAAGAATCTATTGAGGTAGATGAGAAAACAGAACAGGATCCAAGTATTCTCCTAAACACATCAATCAAATGAATTTAGCTCTTGTTTTTGTGTTGATTGAACCCAAGAGTTCCCCCAAACACTTCATTAAAGAAGGACTATCCTTTCTAATATGAAGCGTTCAGAGAAACTCTAAGGGACAGTCAACAAATAATAAATCCCCTAAACATGCTTTTATTAGCTTCATGTATTGTGTTGGTTAAACAATGAGTAGCATGTGCTCTATATATGGTAGATAGATTATGTTCAAAGGACATATAATAAAGGTGAAAATTCGTGTGGTCATGCATGTAGTCTTCTAGTGTTGAATATAGTCAGGATTTTTGGCAAGAATGGGGAAGAAAAAAAGATTGATATCGTATAGTAAGAACATTCTTATATTATATTCCATTTAACACTTTCTATCTTTGGATTTCAAAAGCTTAAAATAGAGGACATTTGAAAAACATAACAGAATATAACAGAATGTGGCCACTCAATATTTGCTGTCTCAATTCCCTTTAGTCTAATGTTCAGTCTAGGTTCATTTCTTTGCAATTTGAATCTTTTACCTTCATCTTTCCATGATAAAGACTAAATTTATTAGGTCAAAGCAAAGAGCATATAACTCATTTTATGTAGAGCTTGCGCAAACTATGAAAGGCACAATCCTTCTCATGACAAAATATAAGTAAAAAAGTATATGTATTTGGATTTCTGTTGAGTCTAGATACATATTCTTTGTATTTATATTTTGGAACAAAGGGAATAATATATATGTAGCATCTTAAATACATGAATACATCACGTGTCACCTACTGTTCCCTAAAACTCTTCATCGATTAGGCCCTTTAAGATATTCTCTTTGTACTATTTGAGGGAACCGCAATGGTATTTAATATGATTATAACACTAATAAAACATTGGTATTTCATATGATAATATTGTTGGGAAAACCTGTTAAGAGGATATGGTATGACCTGAAAAAGAGTATATAAGTAGGAGGCTTTCCTCACTTTACAAGTCGGTTTGGTAGGGTTGAGTTAGCCCCAACTCAAATTCAAAAACGGTATTATAGTCAATCCAAGATCTGTTGGGCCACCCGCTATCGGGCCACTCAAGTAACACTCTAGTTGTCCAGTCCTGAGCGTGAGGGGTGTGTTTAACGTCTCACATCGGATGTGATATGGCCTGAAAAGAATATATAAGTGGGAGACATCCCTCAATCTACAAGCCGATTTTTTAGGGTTGAGTTAGGCTCAACCCATATTCTAAGACAGTATCAGTACCAATCCAAAATCCGCTAGGCCACCACCCGCTATTGGGTCACTTGAATCATACTCTAGTTGTCCAGTCTTGGGCGTGAGGGGCGTGTGTCAAGAGTCCCACAATGAATGTGATATGGCCTGGAAAAGTTTTATAAGTGGGAGGCATCCCTCACTTTATAATCTCGTTTTTTAGAGGTGAGTTAGTCTCAACCCAAATTCTAGTATTGAATATAGTCAGGATTTTTGGCAAGAATGGGGACGAAAAAAAGATTGATATCATATAGTAAGAACATTCTTATAGTATCAGCAATTCAGCATATTATCTCAAAAGCTTAAAAAAGAGGACATTTCAAAAACATAACAGAATATAATAGAATGTGGCCACTCGATATCTCTGCTGTCTCAATTCCCTTTTGTCTAATGTTCAGTCTAGGTTCATTTCTTTTTTTTTTTTAACACCAAAAAAAAATCTAGGTTCATTTCTTTGCAATTTGAATCTTTTACCTTCATCTTTCCATGCTCAAGACCAAATTTATTAGGTCAAAGCAAAGAGCATGTAACTCATTATATGTAGAGCTTGCGCACACTAAAGGCACAATCCCTCTCATGACAAAATATAAGTAAACAATGGGAAAAGAAATATTTTTAAATAAACGGTGTGGGGGTCACTAATAATAGATGTGTAAGAAGTAAGAAATAATGAGAAATGTGAGATTGAAAGAGAGTGAGTGAGAAAGGAAGAGAAAGTAGAATTAAAAAATGATAAATAAAATAAAAGTGGTGATGTGTCAAAAAAGTAAGATGTCTAAAATTGTAATTTGGTAAGTTGTTTGTTTGTATAAATAGATACTAGTAAGATACCCGTGCATACGCACAAGGTGCTGTCGTGTTCTTTTTATGAATGAATTTAGACAGTACTTAAATAGTCTGAACATTACCCCGTGAATAAAGTTATCCTCACACTTTTTTTATTGTATATCAATAAAGTTATCCAGTATTTTTTATGTATTAGTGCAATTATCTCATAGTCTCAATTTGTAACACCCCTTTCTACTACTTATTATTTATTTAATAAAAATCAGAGTTTTTCAAAATTTGTCCACGCACCTCAAAGAGGGTGGTACATTTAACAAAACATCATCAAAACATATTTAAAAACTCAAACGCATCTAGTGCGTAAACTGCATATCATGTCACAAAGGATAGAACCCTAAAACCTGTTTAATGTTTACAATCATCCAAAAATAGTTCACAGCAGCGGAAAATAAAATCAAGTTCAACACCCTCATTATACAATTTAAATCAGTTCAGTCCAAAACATAAAATAACAATACTAAGACCCCAATCCCGGGTGTTACTAGATCAGAGCCGACTCAAGACCCCAAAAGCCTAGGTATCTTCACTCAGATTCACCTGCATGTCGCCACGAGAGCAGGCAACATAAAAATGCTAGGGTGAGTCTCTTTACATAAATAATAACAAGTAAGATAAGCATTATATTCGGAAAACATCTAGTAACAGCAAGTCATAGCAATTAAGCATTCACCATTCAATTAGAACATCAACAAGTAACAACAGAGGATTAATTAAGCATCAATGAGAATCCAAGGAATGCATGATGGTATGCATGTGTGCAATATGCATGTGGATCCATCATCACCTCAAAAACCCCGTCGGGTACCCACCGCATGTGGCCGAAGCCTCCCGTCGCAAATTGGCCGAAGCCCCCGTCGCGTAATGCATATGATTCATGTGACACTATGACAAATGCATCACAACACAACAATCACATCACATCAATTTTCAACCACCATATCATCAATTATCACCCACCACATTATCAATTATTAATCACCACTACATCATTTATTGACCACCACTTGATCAATGATTAACCACCTCTTGATCATTTATTAACCACCACATGATCAATTATTAATCACCACCACATCATTTATTAACCACCTCATGATCAATTATTAAGTTGATTCTTACCTAAAAAAGAACAACCACTTCACAAGGACCCTCTTCACACTTAAGGACTATTTTGACCCACCAAAGATTAATTTAACACTCAAGGGATTATTTTGGCACATTGTGATTAATTTAGTATTTAGGGGCTTATATTAACCTATTAGGATTAATCGGACTCTAAGGGATTATTTTGTCGCGCCAAGGATTAATTTAATTCTTAGGGACCATTTAGTCACGCCAATGATTAAATTAATTCTTAGGGACTAAACCATCACTTAGACACATTTTGGACACCAAGGCGCCAAACTGACATTTTTAGGGACTAAAAAGGTTCAAAGGATCAAAATAGCATTTTTGACACTTCGGGCAACATTGGCAACACTCGCACAAAATGATGGATTCCTACAGCAGTGCACCTACTTCGGCGGAGTATTTAAAATAGCAAACGACATCGAAAAATTACAAGAGACCACTATTCGGAAAGCCACGGATATGTAGTTTCTGGATATATCTTTATATTTTTAAAACAGTGAACCAATTAGTACAGTTTTTAGAAACAACCCGAACAGTCCCCAGACTGGACAGATTCTGTCCTCCCACTTCATTTTACTCTAAAATGACTTAAACTTGACCAAATGGGACAAAACTTTAGCCCGAACAAAAGCAATTTGAGTATAGTTTCTAATGGAAAAAGAATCGTTCAAAACGGAGTTCATTTGAAGGCATAACTCTTGCAAAAACCGCACCTACCCACAGATTGACTCTAGAAATTTGACTCGACTTTGGAGACTCATAACTGGAGCTACACAACTCCGAATTTAACGAAACTAGTGCCCAAACGACCGGCTTTAAATCTATTTTCGAAAACACTCAGCCACATAATTTTTGACTCAATCAAACAGTACCAGTTTTGAAAATACTGAAACAGTGTCCAGAAAACCACACAAAGACCATAAACAAGTAAAACTCATCATCAATTTAATTCAACAACATTTTTATTCAACAATTCAACACCCAATTTAACAACACATCATCTAGACAATTAATCACCATCATTAAATCCACACATTCTCACATTTATTCACATTGAAGCATTTATTCAAACACCTAGCATGCATATTCCACATACATTTAATTCCAACAACAAACACCATAATATCATCAAGTTGAACATCAAATACAACAACCAACATATAATTAACATAAAATTCACACAATCAAGCAACCTAGTGCTACTCCACACACAATACATATCATACAAATTATTATAGACATAAATGAGAATCCCCTAACCTCAAAATTGAAAACCCAAGAAGCTTCTCCTCCAAAAACACAAGAAACCACCAAATATGGAAGCTCTCCTACTTTGAGCTTCAAAAACCCATCCATGGAAAAATGAAAATGGGAAGGAATTAGTGTAGGAAACTTACACTAATAGGTAGAGAAAGAAAAATGGAGAAGATTGGTACTAAATACCAACTTACCCAAGCAAGGATGAATTTTTCCTCTCCTTCCCCACACCATCAGCTGCGCACCTCCCCCATGGCTGTCCCTCTCTCCATTTTTTTCATTTCTTTGCTTCTAATGGGTAGGAAACCCTACCCCTAAGGTTATTTCTTTAGTTTGGGCCTATTTGTGGGCCATGGGCCCTTTATTTGCACCCCCTAGCTACTTCAACCACTCCCTATTTTAATTAATTCCCCACTCCCTTATTTACTACCTAACACCTCTTAGTCATATTAAATACTCTATTTTTAATATAACTAATCACTACAACACCTTATATTTATTTTAATATACACAACTAAAATATTACTTAATTAAATTAGTCAAATAATCACTTAATTAAATTAGTTAAATAATCACTTAATTAAGTTAGTTAAATAATCACCTAATTAATTTTTTTGGGCGTTACAACTCTCCCCCACTTAGAATATTTTCGTCCTCGAAAATCTAACTATCATGGACATGCAAACTTAAACACTCACTACAACAAGTATTAAACTCTAGCGAAACACCCTATTGGAACTCGTACCTCTAAGTGTAACCATCACTCATCCGTAGGCTCCGAACACGCCAGGACAAACACTCTTCCGCTATACTCCTCCTCCCTCGGCCTTGGACACTTGGTACTAATGTATCCCATTTCCCCACAGTTGTAACAGACCACATCCTTCTTCTCTCACTTAGCAGCTACATGACCTTCCTTATCACACTTGAAACGCTTATCGACCATACAATCTGGACTCTTTTGCCTCGGATTACCACACTAGTGACACACAATCCCCGCAGCAGCGTCTCTCCCACTTGGTTTCTTGCCCGAACTCTCCTCTCCCTTGCCCTTACCACCTGAAACATCATACGGCTTCCCACGAAACTGAGAACTTCTCTTCTCCTTCACTATCTTATATGAACGATTGCTATCCGCCTCGAAAGTCTACACCAAACTCACGAAAATCAACATCCACTATTCTTACACTTTTACTCCCCAATTAGGTATTCTAACCTGTAGGTTGTCAAATCCTACCCGACTACCCAACATAAGAGACAACAACAATTATGGCCAGAGGCCCAACAACACTAACAACCGTAATTAACACAACAATACCAATCTCAACCATTTATCATATATCCAACATCATTCACATCAACAATTAACATGATCATAACCACGAAATTCAAGTTCAACCTATTTCGCAATTAATCATTTTATTCAACGTTCAAATTAGTTCACCTAATCTCGGGTGCAGAAAATTCTGTGACTTTGCGCCTACTTTGACGAATTAATTAAAATAGTAAACGACCTCGGATTTCGACAAATAAATACTTGTTGGAAAGCCCCATGGGTCTATTTCTTATCCTTAAGTTCAGTTTTCGAAGGGAAGTGTTCAATAGGTACAGTTTTCAAAAATACACATACGAGTTTCAAAAGATGCAGTTTCTGTCTTTCAAATTCAAGCAGTTCTATAATGACCAAAACTCGATCAAATTGCATGAAACTTGTGCATAAAGTGAGGAAAATTCTGTCAAGTTTTCAAAGAAATTGGATTCGTTCGAAAATGAGCTCTTTTGAAAACGCAGATAACCAAAAAACACCGACCCTATGTCCAGATTGTCTCCGAATTTTAACCTAACTTGTTTCACCTATAACTCGAGTTCTACAACTCCAAATGCAACCAAATCACTGGCAAATTAACAAGCATTCAATCAAGTTTTCGAAATGACAAACCACATAATTTTTCAATTAGTAAAACGTTCTCAGTCACTGAAATACTGAACCCATGTCGAACATCTCAAAAGCGAGTGAATTCAACAACACAAACAATCATCATAATTCAGCCACCATTACTAATAATTCTACACCGAGTTTTATAAAAATAGCATTTTCAGAAAGTTCGCAAAAAGTATGCATAGCTTTACCGGTCCCCATGAATCTCAACCTAAGGCATTGATTCTGACGTCATTCCTACTCCTAAGTTGTATAACAATCATGCTTTCATTCTAAGCACAAAACCTTAAGCAAGTCAAACTCATCATGATCAATTACCAAGACCAATTATAATCAACACATACTTTTGCATTTCATCAAACGCCAAACAAGCATAACCAATCATGCAACTAATTTAAACACACAATTCCGAAAAGATTCAACATATAGGCATATTCTTCGAATTTCTCTATTCTTAGGGATTGGCTACATGCAATTTTACAACTCCTCTAGAAAATAACATGGAACATAATATCTTACCAATTTGAATCGAGTTCATATCACAAAAGAAACATAATTCAACACATGATGATACGATTGCTTCGATACAAGACTCGCTATTTGCTTAAACAAATGAAATTAAACACTCTTGTCAACATTTAGCAAGGAAAACAATTCAAGAAATAGAAGTGCACAAATTATCCCGTTGCACAGTTTTTCATCATTAGGTTTATAACCCATGTAAAACAATTTTTTCAAGAAGTGCCAATTAATACTAGTGATAGCAACAACAATGCCAAGTTAAGTCATAAAACGAACGCAATTATACACTTGTAGTTCACAGTCAGAAAACACTTAAATTACACACCTTTGTTTCTAAAACCTTGATAATTATTATTGGACTCACCTTCTCATAGCATAAAATTTTTAACTCACCTAACCATGCAATTAGTGTAAAACTTCATCATTTTCAAACAACACCTAACCACAACCTAATTGGTGCAAAAGCCGAAATCATGTCTCATTTTGAAATAACATCTTAGAACAACTTGGAAACAAAATTCAACACTAATTTGACATCCCATTCATTCCCAATAGCACAAAATTTTCCAAGTACCGCTTTTTCGAAACCCATAGAATTCACAGTTTGTCCAAAAAGGAAACTATATGCGAACTTCAACCTTACTATCACTCAAGCATGCAACCACATAAACAATACTTATTAGTTCAAAATTTGATTTCCATCATAAACTCGGAAGGTAAGAAAAGTTACTCATTCCATTTTTGACAAATCATATCATGCTCATGAAACAAGCCAAATTGAAACACGGAAAATGTCAAAACTTCAAGTTATGCAATCTTAATCGAGAAAATGAAAATATAGTATTATACAACATTTCATTTTAGCATACCATCTTCGAAACAATTAAGCACAAGTCAAATCAAGTTCCTAAACTCATATACATCACAGTAACAATCAACCTATAGCAGAAACGTCAATCAAGTGCAACAATTTTTTAACAAACAGTCCTCAAATATTGTTCAGTGTATACTTAACACGGTTAGGTCATATAAAAATTACTTTCTATATTCTAACAAGCTAATCAAGCAATCACTCAAATCAAAATTAGTGCATGCGTCCGAATTTAGTAATAACCATGAGTTATTGTCGCCTCTTTCATTGGGGATGAGTTATTGGGGTGATCAATCCCTCCTACTCATGCAACCAACTAATCAAGGTCACAAAACTACTTCCCTTTCAATTTATAACTACTACATTAAAAGACTTTTAACGTGATCCGAGTGCGCGAAGGCGTCGTCACGACTTTCACTCCTTTGACGTCGTTAGAACTCTTTTAATCACACATCTTAATAATCTGAGACAACGATCCACGAGCAGACAAAATCAATGGTATAACCACGATTTACAGTTCGATCACATATACTTCAATAATACAATATAATTATCAATCGTAATCTAACAATTAAGTCACAGGCACGTCAATTAATTAACAAACCAACAAAATTAACAGTAATAAACAGCAACATAGTTATGATTTAAAACGAGTACCAAGACTCGAGGGTTAACAGACTCGACAACTTGGCGGACGGACCGAAGCGCGCTCGATACCACTAATGTAACACCCCCTTCTACTACTTATTATTTATTTAATAAAAATCAGAGTTTTTCAAAATTTGTCCACGCACCTCAAAGAGGGTGGTACATTTAACAAAACATCATCAAAACATATTTAAAAACTCAAACGCATCTAGTGCGTAAAGCGCATATCATGTCACAAGAGGATAGAACCCTAAAACACTGTTTAATGTTTACAATCATCCAAAAATAGTTCACAAAGAATGGAAAATAAAATCAAGTTCAACACCCTCATTATACAATTTAAATCGATTCAGTCCAAAACATAAAATAACAATACTAAGACCCCAATCCCGGGTGTTACTAGATCGAGCCGACTCAAGACCCCAAAAGCCTAGGTATCTTCACTCAGATTCACTGCGCATGTCGCCACGAGAGCGAGCAACATAAAAATGCTAGGGTGAGTCTCTTTACATAAATAATAACAAGTAAGATAAGCATTATATTCGGAAAACATCTAGTAACAGCAAGTCATAGCAATTAAGCATTCACCATTCAATTAGAACATCAACAAGTCACAACAGAGGATTAATTAAGCATCAATGAGAATCCAAGGAATGCATGATGGTATGCATGTGTGCAATATGCATGTGGATCCATCATCACCTCAAAAACCCCGTCGGGTACCACCGCATTGTGGCGAAGCCTCCGTCGCAAATTGGCGAAGCCCCGTCGCGTAATGCATATGATTCATGTGACACTATGACAAATGCATCACAACACAACATCACATCAATTTTCAACCACCATATCATCAATTATCACCCACCACATTATCAATTATTAATCACCACTACATCATTTATTGACCACCACTTGATCAATGATTAACCACCTCTTGATCATTTATTAACCACCACATGATCAATTATTAATCACCACCACATCATTTATTAACCACCTCATGATCAATTATTAAGTTGATTCTTACCTAAAAAAGAACAACCACTTCACAAGGACCCTCTTCACACTTAAGGACTATTTTGACCCACCAAAGATTAATTTAACACTCAAGGGATTATTTTGGCACATTGTGATTAATTTAGTATTTAGGGGCTTATATTAACCTATTAGGATTAATCGGACTCTAAGGGATTATTTTGTCGCGCCAAGGATTAATTTAATTCTTAGGGACCATTTAGTCACGCCAATGATTAAATTAATTCTTAGGGACTAAACCATCACTTAGACACATTTTGGACACCAAGGCGCCAAACTGACATTTTTAGGGACTAAAAAGGTTCAAAGGATCAAAATAGCATTTTTGACACTTGGGCAACATTGGCAACACTCGCACAAAATGATGGATTCCTACAGCAGTGCACCTACTTCGGCGGAGTATTTAAAATAGCAAACGACATCGAAAAATTACAAGAGACCACTATTCGGAAAGCCACGGATATGTAGTTTCTGGATATATCTTTAGATTTTCAAAACAGTGAACCAATTAGTACAGTTTTTAGAAACAACCCGAACAGTCCCCAGACTGGACAGATTCTGTCCTCCCACTTCATTTTACTCTAAAATGACTTAAACTTGACCAAATGGGACAAAACTTTAGCCCGAACAAAAGCAATTTGAGTATAGTTTCTAATGGAAAAGAATCGTTCAAAACGGAGTTCATTTGAAGGCATAACTCTTGCAAAAACCGCACCTACCCACAGATTGACTCTAGAAATTTGACTCGACTTTGGAGACTCATAACTGGAGCTACACAACTCCGAATTTAACGAAACTAGTGCCCAAACGACCGGCTTTAAGTCTATTTTCGAAAACACTCAGCCACATAATTTTTGACTCAATCAAACAGTACCAGTTTTGAAAATACTGAAACAGTGTCCAGTAAACCACACAAAGACCATAAACAAGTAAAACTCATCATCAATTTAATTCAACAACATTTTTATTCAACAATTCAACACCCAATTTAACAACACATCATCTAGACAATTAATCACCATCATTAAATCCACACATTCTCACATTTATTCACATTGAAGCATTTATTCAAACACCTAGCATGCATATTCCACATACATTTAATTCCAACAACAAACACCATAATATCATCAAGTTGAACATCAAATACAACAACCAACATATAATTAACATAAAATTCACACAATCAAGCAACCTAGTGCTACTCCACACACAATACATATCATACAAATTATTATAGACATAAATGAGAATCCCTAACCTCAAAATTGAAAACCCAAGAAGCTTCTCCTCCAAAAACACAAGAAACCACCAAATATGGAAGCTCTCCTACTTTGAGCTTCAAAACCCATCCATGGAAAAGGAAAATGGGAAGGAATTAGTGTAGGAAACTTACACTAATAGGTAGAGAAAGAAAATGGAGAAGATTGGTACTAAATACCAACTTACCCAAGCAAGGATGAATTTTTCCTCTCCCTCCCCACACCATCAGCTGCGCACCTCCCCATGGCTGTCCCTCTCTCCATTTTTTTTTCATTTCTTTTTTTCTAATGGGTAGGAAACCCTACCCCTAAGGTTATTTCTTTAGTTTGGGCTATTTGTGGGCCATGGGCCCTTTATTTGCACCCCTACTGCTCTCAACCACTCCTATTTAAATTAATTCCCACTCCCCTTATTTACTACCTAACACCTCTTAGTCATATTAAATACTCTATTTTTAATATAACTAATCACTACAACACCTTATATTTATTTTAATATACACAACTAAAATATTACTTAATTAAATTAGTCAAATAATCACTTAATTAAATTAGTTAAATAATCACTTAATTAAGTTAGTTAAATAATCACCTAATTAATTTTTTTGGGCGTTAAACTCTCCCCACTTAGAATATTTTCGTCTCGAAAATCTAACTATCATGGACATGCAAACTTAAACACTCACTACAACAAGTATTAAACTCTAGCGAAACACCCTATTGGAACTCGTGCCTCTAAGTGTAACCATCACTCATCCGTAGGCTCCGAACACGCCAGACAAACACTCTTCCGCTATACTCCTCCTCCCTCGGCCTTGGACACTTGGTACTAATGTATCCCATTTCCCCCCACGGTTGTAACAGACCACATCCTTCTTCTCTCACTAGCGACTACATGACCTTCCTTATCACACTTGAAACGCTTATCGACCATACAACTGGACTCTTTTGCCTCGGACACCACACTAGTGACACACAATCCCCAGCAGCAGCGTCTCTCCCACTTGGTTTCTTGCCCGAACTCTCCTCTCCCTTGCCCTTACCACGAAACATCATACGGCTTCCCACTAAGGCCGAGAACTTCTCTTCTCCTTCACTATCTTATATGAACGATTGCTATCCGCCTCGAAAGTCTACACCAAACTCACGAAAATCAACATCCACTATTCTTACACTTTTACTCCCCAATTAGGTATTCTAACTTTGTAGGTTGTCAAATCCTACCCGACTACCCAACATAAGAGACAACAACAAATTATGGCGAGGCCCAACAACACTAACAACCGTAATTAACACAACAATACCAATCTCAACCATTTATCATATATCCAACATCATTCACATCAACAATTAACATGATCATAACCACGAAATTCAAGTTCAACCTATTTCGCAATTAATCATTTTATTCAACGTTCAAATTAGTTCACCTAATCTCGGTGCAGAAAATTACGTGACTTTGCGCCTACTTTGACGAATTAATTAAAATAGTAAACGACCTCGGATTTCGACAAATAAATACTTGTTGGAAAGCCCCATGGGTCTATTTCTTATCCTTAAGTTCAGTTTTCGAAGGGAAGTGTTCAATAGGTACAGTTTTCAAAAATACACATACGAGTTTCAAAAGATGCGATTTTGTCTTTCAAATTCAAGCAGTTCTATAATGACCAAAACTCGATCAAATTGCATGAAACTTGTGCATAAAGTGAGGAAAATTCTGTCAAGTTTTCAAAGAAATTGGATTCGTTCGAAAATGAGCTCTTTTGAAAACGCGATAACCAAAAACACGACCCTATGTCCAGATTGTCTCCAGAATTTTAACCTAACTTGTTTCACCTATAACTCGAGTTCTACAACTCCAAATGCAACCAAATCAGTGGCAAATTAACAAGCATTCAATCAAGTTTTCGAAATGACAAACCACATAATTTTTCAATTAGTAAAACGTTCTCAGTCACTGAAATACTGAACCCATGTCAGAACATCTCAAAACAGTGAATTCAACAACACAAACAATCATCATAATTCAGCCACCATTATTTGTAACAATTATTTGTCATTTTTAATTATCAATGAAAAATATTAATCTCGTATTTTTTATATATCATTGCAGTTATCCCGTAGTATAATTTGTTATTTTAGTTGATTAGTATATTATAGTAGATAGTAAAAGAGAGATAGTAGATTATCAATAAGAAATATTTGTTTTAAATATTAATTAGTAGTTTGAATAGTCATTAGATCTTCTTGTTTTTTAGATAGTAGCTAAGTTTATAGTAGTCTTCACAAATTTTAATTATTAATGACAAATATTAATCTTGTGTTTTTATATATTAGTGAAATTATCCCGTGTTTTTTAATATATCATTGTAGTTATCTCGTAGTTTCAATTGATTATTTTAGTGGATTAGTAGATTATAGTAGATAGTAAACGATGAATAGTAGATTATCAATAAGAAATATTTATCCAGTGTTTTTTTATACATCAGTGACAATTGTTATTTTTTAGGTATTAGTCAAAAATATTTGTCACGTGTGTTTTAAATATTAATCAGTTTTAATAGTCATTAAGTCTTCTTGTTTTTTTTAGATAGTGGGTTTATAATAGTCTTCAAAAATTATAATTATCAATGGCAAATATTAATCCTGTGTTTTTTATATATCACTGAGAATTTCAACATCAGCTTGAATGCAGAGCTCATCAACCGCTGGAATCTGTAGGAAGGAAAACCTCTCTTCATGAGTAATCTGCCTTCCAAGGCGATCATTGTGGCGATAGGCTTCAACATTGTTGCGAAGGTTTTCATTTGTACCTTTACATGACCTAAATGGATGTCTAACAAGGTCTACATGGATTTCACTGCACAACCTGCACGAATTTTCTAATACTGACATGTCAGATCCCTATTTAACTACACTCAAACTCATTTTTTTAAGTAGAGTGCGTGTTTTCACCGATTCGGGGATGGGCAACCGAACGGGTGTTTTTTTTAGACACACCCTTTTTTTGCAATTTTAGAATACTATTGGTACTTTTATTCAAGCAAATGATGACATTCGGTAGGGGTGCCCCAAATCTCCTAAAATTAGGAAAAAAAAGGGTGTGTGTCAATATTTTGTTCTATCACATTAATAAAATCAATAATGTCAAACCAATTTAGAATTATATGAAAATCAAACGGATAAAGATGTATTCGTCGGTTTCCTATGTAAAACTTTCGTAACATTTAGTTTTTTTCTCTCTAAAACCTAGTTCTCTATTGTATTGAGTTAGAGTACTTATTACACTTCTCTATATATTAGTAAGGCTTAAATATCATTTTAGTTTCTGTAATTACAGCGAATATCAATTTTGGTCTCTGCATTTTTTTAAAAAAAACCCTTACAAAATTTAAAATTATTCATTTTGGTACTTGATGTCATTTTTAAGCTGGCGCGTCACATTTTTTGTGTGCGGATGATGTGTCATATTTTAATGGTGTTGGCATTGGTGACATGGATATGTGTGCTACGTGGATGTCATGTGGAATCAAAAAATCAAATCCCTAAAATTGAAAGTTATAAAATTTGGAAAAAAACACAAGTCAGGTCACGATAGAGAGAAAGTGCGAAGGAGTTCGGATTGCAGCACGACAGTTTAAGAGGAGGAGTGATCAGTGGTGGCCTGCGATGGCGAAGGAGATCGGGGGGGGGGTGAGGTTGAAGTTGACAGTGAGGGTTTATTCATTCGTTGTCTCGTTGGTGGATTGTGTTCACGTTCTTCTTTATTCTTTCTTTAGCGTTTTTTAAAATCCCGCATTTAGTGTTTTTAGGGTTTAACAAATTAATAGAAATGCATTAATTCTGTTTGGGTATTTGTTTAATATTTTTGATGTAGATTGATGATTTTGATGTTGTTGTTTATGTTTCTTGCCTACTTTCACTTTTGTATGCATGTGCATTGATGTTTTGGGGACCATAAGCTACATTACATTTTTTTGTGCCTAGTCAAATATTTGTTTTCTTTGGTGTTGAATGCATGTGGGTTGTACAGATTTGGTTATTAGTTTAATAGTTTATTCCTTTTCTTAGTCAAACATATATATATATATATATATATATATATATATATATATATATTCCTCTTTATAATTTATTTATTTATTAGTTTTTGGGAATTTACAGATATGATTTTTACAGTTTGCTGTCACCATGGAGGTAATTTTGTGAGAGATTGAGTTATATGTTACAAAGGGGGACATGAATTAGCAGTTGGGGGTCTTGACATTGATAAATGGACTTATTTTGAAGTTGTTAAGTTGTTAGGTTGTTAAAGCATAAACAACAATGCAATATTGGATGTCTTGATCATTGTCTCATTAGACATCATTAATTCATAAACAACATTACATCATTAACAAACATTACATGCTACATGATTTTTTCCATAGCAAAAAGCCAACATAACCATATAATCAAGCATTCCCGTAAGCCATTTCACTTTACTCCTCTCATTTCAACTCGGTGTTCAACTTTGTAACTTTCAATGAACCCAACTTCGAAAATTGCTCAGAACAATTATAAATAATTGATCATTGGGCTACCACAGCTTGTTCTAGTCTTGCATTTTCCATTTCAATATGTTGGGAGGCATTTACACATCAAGCTTATCATCCCAAATGAACAACTAACATGTCACCCTCTTCACAAAAAAAATAGCACAATTAACAAGTAATTAACATAATTTAATTTTCAGAAATAAGTTAAAATAAAATAATTAATTTCAGTAGCTAATTAGCAGAAAATAATTACAACAAATGGAGAAGAACTTACATTCCAGTTCAAGAATTTCAACAACCTTCGTCCCCTATTTTCATCAGTGCCTGTAATGTACATTCTCATGGGTAATCCACATCCACAAAGAGGAACCATTTCATGCCTTGAGATAGCTACCTGATGGCCTAGCTTTACCACTTTACATTTTTGCAGAGAGAGTGATAGAGGAGAGGAGAACACAAGAGCGAGGGAGAGAGAGACACTACAACAAATTTGGGAATGGGTAGCGCTTTTTTTAGCCATAGATAGTGCTTTCGAGCGCTACTAATCTTGGCGCCACTCCACTCCCCCAATGGGTAGCGCTTTAAAAGCGCTACCAATTGATATGAATGAGTTTTCACTAAAAACACTACTAATTCCCTTAGCGCCTTTTAGGAATGGATAGCGCTTTTTAGTAAAAGCGCTACCAATTCCAAAAAGGCACTAAGACCACCAGTAGCGCTTTTAGTAAAAGCGCTACTGATGCTCTTAAATTTTAATTGAATGAGTAGCGCTTTTTCTATAAAAGCTACCTTTTCCTTTTTTTTTCAAGATTTTTTTGTTTTGATTTATTCTCTCTATTACATTATAAATTTCAAATGCATTTAAATGCAGTATTTACACCGTTATAAAAATAGCATTTTCAGAAAGTTCGCAAAAAGTATGCATAGCTTTACCGGTCCCCATGAATCTCAACCTAAGGCATTGATTCTGACGTCATTCCTACTCCTAAGTTGTATAACAATCATGCTTTCATTCTAAGCACAAAACCTTAAGCAAGTCAAACTCATCATGATCAATTACCAAGACCAATTATAATCAACACATACTTTTGCATTTCATCAAACGCCAAACAAGCATAACCAATCATGCAACTAATTTAAACACACAATTCCGAAAAGATTCAACATATAGGCATATTCTTCGAATTTCTCTATTCTTAGGGATTGGCTACATGCAATTTTACAACTCCTCTAGAAAATAACATGGAACATAATATCTTACCAATTTGAATCGAGTTCATATCACAAAAGAAACATAATTCAACACATGATGATACGATTGCTTCGATACAAGACTCGCTATTTGCTTAAACAAATGAAATTAAACACTCTTGTCAACATTTAGCAAGGAAAACAATTCAAGAAATAGAAGTGCACAAATTATCCCGTTGCACAGTTTTT
Source organism: Oxytropis ochrocephala (assembly GCA_020916435.1). Classification (NCBI taxonomy): domain Eukaryota; kingdom Viridiplantae; phylum Streptophyta; class Magnoliopsida; order Fabales; family Fabaceae; genus Oxytropis; species Oxytropis ochrocephala. The sequence goes on from CM037092.1 coordinate 27,579,996, forward strand.
CATCATTAGGTTTATAACCCATGTAAAACAATTTTTCAAGAAGTGCCAATTAATACTAGTGATAGCAACAACAATGCCAAGTTAAGTCATAAAACGAACGCAATTATACACTTGTAGTTCACGATCGAGAAAACACTTAAATTACACACCTTTGTTTCTAAAACCTTGATAATTATTATTGGACTCACTTCTCTCATAGCATAAAATTTTTAACTCACCTAACCATGCAATTAGTGTAAAACTTCATCATTTTCAAACAACACCTAACCACAACCTAATTGGTGCAAAAGCCGAAATCATGTCTCATTTTGAAATAACATCTTAGAACAACTTGGAAACAAAATTCAACACTAATTTGACATCCCATTCATTCCCAATAGCACAAAATTTTCCAAGTACCGCTTTTTGAAACCCATAGAATTCACGGTTTGTCCAAAAGGAAACTATATGCGAACTTCAACCTTACTATCACTCAAGCATGCAACCACATAAACAATACTTATTAGTTCAAAATTTGATTTCCATCATAAACTCGGAAGGTAAGAAAAGTTACTCATTCCATTTTTGACAAATCATATCATGCTCATGAAACAAGCCAAATTGAAACACGGAAAATGTCAAAACTTCAAGTTATGCAATCTTAATCGAGAAAATGAAAATATAGTATTATACAACATTTCATTTTAGCATACCATCTTCGAAACAATTAAGCACAAGTCAAATCAAGTTCCTAAACTCATATACATCACAGTAACAATCAACCTATAGCAGAAACGTCAATCAAGTGCAACAATTTTTTAACAAACAGTCCTCAAATATTGTTCAGTGTATACTTAACACCAAGTTAGGTCATATAAAAATTACTTTCTATATTCTAACAAGCTAATCAAGCAATCACTCAAATCAAAATTAGTGCATGCGTCCGAATTTAGTAATAACCATGAGTTATTGTCGCCTCTTTCATTGGGGATGAGTTATTGGGGTGATCAATCCCTCCTACTCATGCAACCAACTAATCAAGGTCACAAAACTACTTCCCTTTCAATTTATAACTACTACATTAAAAGACTTTTAACGCAGTCCGGAGTGCGAAGGCGTCGTCACGACTTTCACTCCTTTGACGTCGTTAGAACTCTTTTAATCACACATCTTAATGATCTGAGACAACGATCCACGAACAGACAAAATCAATGGTATAACCACCAGTTACACAGTTCAGTCACATATACTTCAATAATACAATATAATTATCAATCGTAATCTAACAATTAAGTCACAGGCACGTCAATTAATTAACAAACCAACAAAATTACTTGGTAATAAGCAAAGCAACATAGTTATGATTTAAAACGAGTACCAAGACTCGAGGGTTAACAGACTCGACAACTTGGCCGGACGGACCGAACTGCTCTGATACCACTAATGTAACACCCCCTTCTACTACTTATTATTTATTTAATAAAAATCAGAGTTTTTCAAAATTTGTCCACGCACCTCAAAGAGGGTGGTACATTTAACAAAACATCATCAAAACATATTTAAAAACTCAAACGCATCTAGTGCGTAAACTGCATATCATGTCACAAGGGATAGAACCCTAAAACCTGTTTAATGTTTACAATCATCCAAAAATAGTTCACAGCAGCGGAAAATAAAATCAAGTTCAACACCCTCATTATACAATTTAAATCAGTTCAGTCCAAAACATAAAATAACAATACTAAGACCCCAATCCCGGGTGTTACTAGATCAGAGCCGACTCAAGACCCCAAAAGCCTAGGTATCTTCACTCAGATTCACCTGCATGTCGCCACGAGAGCAGGCAACATAAAAATGCTAGGGTGAGTCTCTTTACATAAATAATAACAAGTAAGATAAGCATTATATTCGGAAAACATCTAGTAACAGCAAGTCATAGCAATTAAGCATTCACCATTCAATTAGAACATCAACAAGTCACAACAGAGGATTAATTAAGCATCAATGAGAATCCAAGGAATGCATGATGGTATGCATGTGTGCAATATGCATGTGGATCCATCATCACCTCAAAAACCCCGTCGGGTACCCACCGCATGTGGCCGAAGCCTCCCGTCGCAAATTGGCCGAAGCCCCCGTCGCGTAATGCATATGATTCATGTGACACTATGACAAATGCATCACAACACAACATCACATCAATTTTCAACCACCATATCATCAATTATCACCCACCACATTATCAATTATTAATCACCACTACATCATTTATTGACCACCACTTGATCAATGATTAACCACCTCTTGATCATTTATTAACCACCACATGATCAATTATTAATCACCACCACATCATTTATTAACCACCTCATGATCAATTATTAAGTTGATTCTTACCTAAAAAAGAACAACCACTTCACAAGGACCCTCTTCACACTTAAGGACTATTTTGACCCACCAAAGATTAATTTAACACTCAAGGGATTATTTTGGCACATTGTGATTAATTTAGTATTTAGGGGCTTATATTAACCTATTAGGATTAATCGGACTCTAAGGGATTATTTTGTCGCGCCAAGGATTAATTTAATTCTTAGGGACCATTTAGTCACGCCAATGATTAAATTAATTCTTAGGGACTAAACCATCACTTAGACACATTTTGGACACCAAGGCGCCAAACTGACATTTTTAGGGACTAAAAAGGTTCAAAGGATCAAAATAGCATTTTTGACACTTCGGGCAACATTGGCAACACTCGCACAAAATGATGGATTCCTACAGCAGTGCACCTACTTCGGCGGAGTATTTAAAATAGCAAACGACATCGAAAAATTACAAGAGACCACTATTCGGAAAGCCACGGATATGTAGTTTCTGGATATATCTTTAGATTTTCAAAACAGTGAACCAATTAGTACAGTTTTTAGAAACAACCCGAACAGTCCCCAGACTGGACAGATTCTGTCCTCCCACTTCATTTTACTCTAAAATGACTTAAACTTGACCAAATGGGACAAAACTTTAGCCCGAACAAAAGCAATTTGAGTATAGTTTCTAATGGAAAAAGAATCGTTCAAAACGGAGTTCATTTGAAGGCATAACTCTTGCAAAAACCGCACCTACCCACAGATTGACTCTAGAAATTTGACTCGACTTTGGAGACTCATAACTGGAGCTACACAACTCCGAATTTAACGAAACTAGTGCCCAAACGACCGGCTTTAAGTCTATTTTCGAAAACACTCAGCCACATAATTTTTGACTCAATCAAACAGTACCAGTTTTGAAAATACTGAAACAGTGTCCAGTAAACCACACAAAGACCATAAACAAGTAAAACTCATCATCAATTTAATTCAACAACATTTTTATTCAACAATTCAACACCCAATTTAACAACACATCATCTAGACAATTAATCACCATCATTAAATCCACACATTCTCACATTTATTCACATTGAAGCATTTATTCAAACACCTAGCATGCATATTCCACATACATTTAATTCCAACAACAAACACCATAATATCATCAAGTTGAACATCAAATACAACAACCAACATATAATTAACATAAAATTCACACAATCAAGCAACCTAGTGCTACTCCACACACAATACATATCATACAAATTATTATAGACATAAATGAGAATCCCCTAACCTCAAAATTGAAAACCCAAGAAGCTTCTCCTCCAAAAACACAAGAAACCACCAAATATGGAAGCTCTCCTACTTTGAGCTTCAAAAACCCATCCATGGAAAAGGAAAATGGGAAGGAATTAGTGTAGGAAACTTACACTAATAGGTAGAGAAAGAAAAATGGAGAAGATTGGTACTAAATACCAACTTACCCAAGCAAGGATGAATTTTTCCTCTCCTTCCCCACACCATCAGCTGCGCACCTCCCCCATGGCTGTCCCTCTCTCCATTTTTTTTTCATTTCTTTGCTTCTAATGGGTAGGAAACCCTACCCCTAAGGTTATTTCTTTAGTTTGGGCCTATTTGTGGGCCATGGGCCCTTTATTTGCACCCCCTAGCTGCTTCAACCACTCCCTATTTAAATTAATTCCCCACTCCCTTATTTACTACCTAACACCTCTTAGTCATATTAAATACTCTATTTTTAATATAACTAATCACTACAACACCTTATATTTATTTTAATATACACAACTAAAATATTACTTAATTAAATTAGTCAAATAATCACTTAATTAAATTAGTTAAATAATCACTTAATTAAGTTAGTTAAATAATCACCTAATTAATTTTTTTGGGCGTTACAACTCTCCCCCACTTAGAATATTTTCGTCCTCGAAAATCTAACTATCATGGACATGCAAACTTAAACACTCACTACAACAAGTATTAAACTCTAGCGAAACACCCTATTGGAACTCGTACCTCTAAGTGTAACCATCACTCATCCGTAGGCTCCGAACACGCCAGGACAAACACTCTTCCGCTATACTCCTCCTCCCTCGGCCTTGGACACTTGGTACTAATGTATCCCATTTCCCCACAGTTGTAACAGACCACATCCTTCTTCTCTCACTTAGCAGCTACATGACCTTCCTTATCACACTTGAAACGCTTATCGACCATACAATCTGGACTCTTTTGCCTCGGCTTACCATACTAGTGACACACAATCCCCGCAGCAGCGTCTCTCCCACTTGGTTTCTTGCCCGAACTCTCCTCTCCCTTGCCCTTACCACCTGAAACATCATACGGCTTCCCACGAAACTGAGAACTTCTCTTCTCCTTCACTATCTTATATGAACGATTGCTATCCGCCTCGAAAGTCTACACCAAACTCACGAAAATCAACATCCACTATTCTTACACTTTTACTCCCCAATTAGGTATTCTAACCTGTAGGTTGTCAAATCCTACCCGACTACCCAACATAAGAGACAACAACAATTATGGCCAGAGGCCCAACAACACTAACAACCGTAATTAACACAACAATACCAATCTCAACCATTTATCATATATCCAACATCATTCACATCAACAATTAACATGATCATAACCACGAAATTCAAGTTCAACCTATTTCGCAATTAATCATTTTATTCAACGTTCAAATTAGTTCACCTAATCTCGGGTGCAGAAAATTCTGTGACTTTGCGCCTACTTTGACGAATTAATTAAAATAGTAAACGACCTCGGATTTCGACAAATAAATACTTGTTGGAAAGCCCCATGGGTCTATTTCTTATCCTTAAGTTCAGTTTTTGAAGGAAGTGTTCAATAGGTACAGTTTTCAAAAATACACATACGAGTTTCAAAAGATGCGTTTCTGTCTTTCAAATTCAAGCAGTTCTATAATGACCAAAACTCGATCAAATTGCATGAAACTTGTGCATAAAGTGAGGAAAATTCTGTCAAGTTTTCAAAGAAATTGGATTCGTTCGAAAATGAGCTCTTTTGAAAACCTTGATAACCAAAACACGACCCTATGTCCAGATTGTCTCGAATTTTAACCTAACTTGTTTCACCTATAACTCGAGTTCTACAACTCCAAATGCAACCAAATCAGTGGCAAATTAACAAGCATTCAATCAAGTTTTCGAAATGACAAACCACATAATTTTTCAATTAGTAAAACGTTCTCAGTCACTGAAATACTGAACCCATGTCGAACATCTCAAAGCGATTGAATTCAACAACACAAACAATCATCATAATTCAGCCACCATTATTTGTAACAATTATTTGTCATCATTTTAATTATCAATGAAAAATATTAATCTCGTATTTTTTATATATCATTGCAGTTATCCCGTAGTATAATTTGTTATTTTAGTTGATTAGTATATTATAGTAGATAGTAAAAGAGAGATAGTAGATTATCAATAAGAAATATTTGTTTTAAATATTAATTAGTAGTTTGAATAGTCATTAGATCTTCTTGTTTTTTAGATAGTAGCTAAGTTTATAGTAGTCTTCACAAATTTTAATTATTAATGACAAATATTAATCTTGTGTTTTTATATATTAGTGAAATTATCCCGTGTTTTTTAATATATCATTGTAGTTATCTCGTAGTTTCAATTGATTATTTTAGTGGATTAGTAGATTATAGTAGATAGTAAGCGATGAATAGTAGATTATCAATAAGAAATATTTATCCGTGTGTTTTTATACATCGGTGACAATTGTTATTTTTAGGTATTAGTCAAAAATATTTGTCACGTGTGTTTTAAATATTAATCAGTTTTAATAGTCATTAAGTCTTCTTGTTTTTTTTAGATAGTGGGTTTATAATAGTCTTCAAAAATTATAATTATCAATGGCAAATATTAATCCTGTGTTTTTTATATATCACTGAGAATTTCAACATCAACTTGAATGCAGAGCTCATCAACCGCTGGAATCTGTAGGAAGGAAAACCTCTCTTCATGAGTAATCTGCCTTCCAAGGCGATCATTGTGGCGATAGGCTTCAACATTGTTGCGAAGGTTTTCATTTGTACCTTTACATGACCTAAATGGATGTCTAACAAGGTCTACATGGATTTCACTGCACAACCTGCACGAATTTTCTAATACTGACATGTCAGATCCCTATTTAACTACACTCAAACTCATTTTTTTAAGTAGAGTGCGTGTTTTCACCGATTCGGGGATGGGCAACCGAACGGGTGTTTTTTTTAGACACACCCTTTTTTTGCAATTTTAGAATACTATTGGTACTTTTATTCAAGCAAATGATGACATTCGGTAGGGGTGCCCCAAATCTCCTAAAATTAGGAAAAAAAAGGGTGTGTGTCAATATTTTGTTCTATCACATTAATAAAATCAATAATGTCAAACCAATTTAGAATTATATGAAAATCAAACGGATAAAGATGTATTCGTCGGTTTCCTATGTAAAACTTTCGTAACATTTAGTTTTTTTCTCTCTAAAACCTAGTTCTCTATTGTATTGAGTTAGAGTACTTATTACACTTCTCTATATATTAGTAAGGCTTAAATATCATTTTAGTTTCTGTAATTACAGCGAATATCAATTTTGGTCTCTGCATTTTTTTAAAAAAAACCCTTACAAAATTTAAAATTATTCATTTTGGTACTTGATGTCATTTTTAAGCTGGCGCGTCACATTTTTTGTGTGCGGATGATGTGTCATATTTTAATGGTGTTGGCATTGGTGACATGGATATGTGCTTACGTGGACTGTCATGTGGAATCAAAATCTGAAATCCCTAAAATTGAAAGTTATAAAATTTGGAAAAAAACACAAGTCAGGTCACGATAGAGAGAAAGTGCGAAGGAGTTCGGATTGCAGCACGACAGTTTAAGAGGAGGAGTGATCAGTGGTGGCCTGCGATGGCGAAGGAGATCGGGGCGGGGTGAGGTTGAAGTTGACAGTGAGGGTTTATTCATTCGTTGTCTCGTTGGTGGATTGTGTTCACGTTCTTCTTTATTCTTTCTTTAGCGTTTTTTAAAATCCCGCATTTAGTGTTTTTAGGGTTTAACAAATTAATAGAAATGCATTAATTCTGTTTGGGTATTTGTTTAATATTTTTGATGTAGATTGATGATTTTGATGTTGTTGTTTATGTTTCTTGCCTACTTTCACTTTTGTATGCATGTGCATTGATGTTTTGGGGACCATAACTGTTCTATTTTTTGTGCCTAGTCAAATATTTGTTTTCTTTGGTGTTGAATGCATGTGGGTTGTACAGATTTGGTTATTAGTTTAATAGTTTATTCCTTTTCTTAGTCAAACATATATATATATATATATATATATATATATATATATATATATATTCCTCTTTATAATTTATTTATTTATTAGTTTTGGGAATTTCTGAGATATGATTTTTCTGATTTCTTTGTCACCATGGAGGTAATTTTGTGAGAGATTGAGTTATATGTTACAAAGGGGGACATGAATTAGCAGTTGGGGGTCTTGACATTGATAAATGGACTTATTTTGAAGTTGTTAAGTTGTTAGGTTGTTAAAGCATAAACAACAATGCAATATTGGATGTCTTGATCATTGTCTCATTAGACATCATTAATTCATAAACAACATTACATCATTAACAAACATTACATGCTACATGATTTTTTCCATAGCAAAAAGCCAACATAACCATATAATCAGCATTCCTGTAAGCCATTTCACTTTACTCCTCTCAGCCCCCAACTCGGTGTTCAACTTTGTAACTTTCAATGAACCCAACTTCGAAAATTGCTCAGAACAATTATAAATAATTGATCATTGGGCTACCACAGCTTGTTCTAGTCTTGCATTTTCCATTTCAATATGTTGGGAGGCATTTACACATCAAGCTTATCATCCCAAATGAACAACTAACATGTCACCCTCTTCACAAAAAAAATAGCACAATTAACAAGTAATTAACATAATTTAATTTTCAGAAATAAGTTAAAATAAAATAATTAATTTCAGTAGCTAATTAGCAGAAAATAATTACAACAAATGGAGAAGAACTTACATTCCAGTTCAAGAATTTCAACAACCTTCGTCCCCTATTTTCATCAGTGCCTGTAATGTACATTCTCATGGGTAATCCACATCCACAAAGAGGAACCATTTCATGCCTTGAGATAGCTACCTGATGGCCTAGCTTTACCACTTTACATTTTTGCAGAGAGTGATAGAGGGAGAGGGAGAACACAAGAGCGAGGGAGAGAGAGACACTACAACAAATTTGGGAATGGGTAGCGCTTTTTTTAGCCATAGATAGTGCTTTCGAGCGCTACTAATCTTGGCGCCACTCCACTCCCCCAATGGGTAGCGCTTTAAAAGCGCTACCAATTGATATGAATGAGTTTTCACTAAAAACACTACTAATTCCCTTAGCGCCTTTTAGGAATGGATAGCGCTTTTTAGTAAAAGCGCTACCAATTCCAAAAAGGCACTAAGACCACCAGTAGCGCTTTTAGTAAAAGCGCTACTGATGCTCTTAAATTTTAATTGAATGAGTAGCGCTTTTTCTATAAAAGCTACCTTTTCCTTTTTTTTTCAAGATTTTTTTGTTTTGATTTATTCTCTCTATTACATTATAAATTTCAAATGCATTTAAATGCAGTATTTACACCGTTACTACCAAAATAAATTTAAAAAACACATATATTAAAAAAAATTAAATAGGAATTTTATTAATGAAGTCAGGTAAAGGCTTAAGACAAGCCAAGACAATGAAAATTACAACTTTGTTCATGAATAAAGTTGAAGCAAATGGGCCACAATGACCTTACATAACAAAAATTACATTATACTAAGATAACTTATAAATAAAACACAATGTACTAACACCAGTCATTACTCCAATCCTCCAAAGATTAGCTTGGCAAAGAAACAACCACTTTTTGAGTCATTAAACCATGAATTCGACTTGTGCTTATTCCAACCGGTTTCAAGAATCAGAAGAACCAAAAACACATGAGAAAAATAAGATAAAAACTATTACTTGCATTCTGGAAGATACAGTAACTCTGCCCCAAGCCCAAAGTGTGCTCCATTACAAAACCTTGTACTTGCATTGTGTAATAAAGCATCATTGTTATGAGTTGAAAGTAATAGTTAATACATCAAAGAAAGTATTTTACATTCTGCTCTATCAACTATAGTTGATACATCAAAGCGAGTATTTTACATTCTGCTTTTTAAAAAGCGCTACTCATTCATTTCCGTGTTTAGGCCATAAGTTGTGTTTTTTAGAAAGCGCTACCCATTCATTTCCGTGTTTAGGGCATAAGTTGTGTTTTTTAGAAAGCGCTACCCATTCATTTTCGTGTTTTTTGGGCATAAGTAGCCCTTTTTAAAAATCGCGACCCATTCAATTCTGTGTTTTGGCCGTAAGTAGCGCTTTTTAAAAAGCGCCACTCATCTACTCTGTGTTTTTCTCATAAGTAGCGTTTTCTTAAAAGCGCTACTTAAGATATTACAAAAGTAGCGTTTTTTTAAAAGCGCTAATAAAGGGGACGCTCTTTTTTAAAACTTCAGCTGTAGTGAGGACAAGAGGAAGATGAGATGGAGCTGACGAGAGATAGAGATAGAGTGAGAAGAGGAGAGGGAGCGTTGTTTGTAGTTTCAAGAAATTGAGAGAGACGTAACGATGAAGAAGGGGATTTGGGATTTTTGATTTCCACATGGCAGTCCACATAAGCACATATTCGTGTTACCAATGTCAACACCATTAAAATATGACACATCATCTGTCCAAAAAGAATGTGACATATCAACTTAAAAATGACATCAAGGACTAAAATAAATAATTTTAAATTTTGGAAGGGCTATTTTATTTTATTTTGTAGGGACCAAAATGAATATTCAATATAAATGGAGAGACCAAAATGATACTTAAGACCTTTAGTAATATATATTTTGGTACCTTGAAAAAACAACTTCAAGAAGTTATAATAAACTTTTTTTGCAGACAACAGAATTAGATCAAAAAGCCTAATCAAATAAAAATAGCTAGCATACATAGCTTGCAAATAATGAAAGAACATATTACCTTTGTTTTTATTTATAAGACAAAATTGTAGTTGTAGGTTCGTTAAATACGTGATGTATATCTGGTAATGTAGATCAAATACATCATTATCCAGTAAATCTAAATATACATTTTCTCTTATAAATAGAACAAGAAGTAGTATATGATTTTCATGCGTAAGTGGAAAACCCTATTATAATCAATTGCGATATGGAAAACTGAAAAAAAACCTCAATTTTTCTTTTGGATAAAAAAAAAAACCTGAGGTTATCATGAATATGTATACGAGAGCTTGTTCCCCCACAAAACACTTGTCAAATAATTGTCATGTTTGGAAATGAAACTAGTCTTCTTCTGTTTTGCTATATATATGCAATGTTGGTTGAACCCAAGAGTTCCCCCAAACACTTCATGGAAGAAGGACTATCTTATATCCCATAATAATGGGTACAAACGAGCTAGTCCCCTCAGATGAAGCATTCAGAGGAACTCCAAGAAACACCCAACATATAATCTCTTATATTATTATACATGCTTCAACGTGTTGAGTTGGCTACACAAATTTACAACAACCTTCCTATTTATAGTGGTAGCTTTAGCCTTTAGATGTTCTTAATGGTTTTTTTTTTTTTTTGTATATGGAAAAACATACGTAATGAAGATACGTTCTTCCTTTGAACCTGGTCAGGATGTTGGGCTATTTAGAAGGGTGAGAATATATAAAAAGAGGTTCTTGCTGCATTAAGTGATGGAATGGGTTCGTTCCTTTTCCACTCATTTTCATTACTTTAAAGCTAGCTAGGTTAAATATATATTAGAAGTTATGATAAAAAGTTTAATTGGTATTCACCACCGTCGTGACATTTTTTACACCATCAACCAATTAAAAATTATGGTATATTTTAAGGTAGTTGAGATAAAGTACATTTTTTTAATGTGACATTTCGTGATTGATTGACGTCGTAAAAAATCTCTTACATTGACGATACATATAAGTTATCCTATTATAAGTAGTCCAACGTATTTAGAAAAAATAATAAATTGCATGTCCTTTCAATGAGTGTGTGTCAAAAATGAAAGGAAATGAATGTTTTTTTCACACATAGGAGTATGGGGCGAGTAATGTCTAGTTAACATAAATAAGTTACCAAAATGGAGATTATGGATTAAGGATCTAAGCCTTATATATATGCAGGGGAAGCCTCGATAGCTAAGTATGGAAATCCATATTCGCTTCGTTTTAAATATAAGTAAAAAAAATACATGTATCTGATCTACAATTTGGACCAAATACATATATACCTCTTTAATTATCAGAAAAAAACATATATATATATATATATATATATATTGTTTATATTTAATTCTGGATGTAGTTATACCCTTACCTCACTATGGTCCATTGAGACTCTCTTATTTTATATTGGCAGTGGAATGATCTCTTTCTCTCTCTCTCTATCTCTCTCTCTCTCTCTCCCTCTCCCTCTCCCTCAAATGTAACATCTACCTCGAAAACATGAAATGTGTGTATCTTGGAAAAAATTAACACAAGACTATCAACCATGACTTGGCTAAGCTAACTTTCATCCCCGACCGCAGTTGAAAGCAGTCAAAGATCCTTCTCAAGTTGAGTAGCCACTTAGTTTTAGCTGGACAAAACACTAGTTTATTGTCCGCAAATTGCAAGTGTGACACACTAACTTCCTGGAATCCGATTTTGATAATCCTTCCATAATACCAAGCCTTAAAGCTTGACTCATCAAGATGTTGAACACTTCAAATGCTGATTTGACTATTGGTTTCAAGATTTGGAGGCTTCAACATCTCTCTCCTTTCGCCTTCTCTCTCTCCTCCCTCGTAGACTCTCTCTACTTTTCACTTCCTCTCATGCATCTTTATCCCCAAATTGAAAAATTAGGGTTTTGGATTCCAACATCTTCCGAAAAAACACATACTTGCGTTGACATTATTGCAAAAGGAGGTTCCCTCTACAAACCCAGAACCCTAATTTTTCAATTTGGGGATGGAGATGAAGAGAGGAAGAGAAAAGAGGAGAGAGAAAGAGGGCGGAAGGAGAGAGATGGACGATGAAGAGAGAGAGAGGGGGGGTTCTAGTGGTGGTGATGGTGGTACAATGGAGAGAGAGTAAGAGGGTGGTGGTAGTGCTTGGAGAAAGAAGATGAAGATGATGTTTTTTTATTGGCTTAAATATCATTTACCCCCTGCAAATATCACCATAATCCATTTACCCCCTTGTAAAAATAAAAGTTTAAAATGCCCCTTACAAATATAAACCGTTTACGGTTACCCCTTGCTGTTAGATTATGTTGATAGCGTTAAGTGTATAATGGGTATAATCCGTTTACGGTTACCCCCCTGCAAAATATAAATCGTTTACGGTTACCCCCCTGTAGGGGGTAACTAGAAACACTTATTATTTGCAAGGGGCTTTTTAAAATTTTTGTTTTACAGGGGTGTAAATGGATTATGCTGATATTTGCAGGGGGGGTAAATGATATTTAAGCCTTTTTTATTTGGCAAAAGTTCACTTTGGTGATTTATGTTTTCACCAAATATTCAATTTCATTTATGTTTTTTTGTTGCCAGTCACTAATGTCAAATAAGCAAGTCATGTCACCTAATAACGACCACGAAGGTGTTGTTAAAATCAGTGGATGGAAATGTTAAAAGAGGACCATTTTGACACAGATTTGAAGCATAAATAATAAAAGTGGAAAAAAAAATATAAATGACCAAACTGAAATTTGATGAAAGATAAAGAAACAAAATTGTATTTTGGTCTATCCTATTTCAAACTCTAAGAAGGTTTTAATTAGACCCTTTATATTTATAACGGTTGGAATGCCCGTTTGCATACCCTTTAATATAATTTTCGCTTATAAAAAAAAAAACTCCAATTGCTGCGGAATAATTTGAAAAAGCGTACATTTGCCCTAGCGAGCTTTAAAGGTATGAAAATGACCTCAAGGGCAACAAAAAATCTTATTGTTCACTTTAGCCAATATGTTGTGAATCCACTTTACCAACAACGAATCCACTTCATTACTAAATGCAGCAGGAACCTCTCTTGAGTCTTCCCCTTCTTGGCCAGTATAGTGACTAGGTTCATAGCAAGGAAGTATCTTCATTACGTAGGGTTCTCCATGTCCACATAAAATTCACCTTTATTTGTTCTTTGAACATATAATCCTCAACAATAAATAGCTCATATATGTGCTTTTGTGTAATATGTTGTATATGAGCAGTGGCGGATCTTGAGAAAAAATTTGGAGGGGGCCAAAACAGTAACAAATATATAAACCAAAATTAATTGTGTTTCATAATAGTTTGCTTGGTTTAGTGGTCAAAGTTATATTTGTCAATTTTAATGTCCTGAGTTCAAATATTGCTTAATGCAATTTTTTATACTAATTTTGGAGAAAAATATACAAATAACTGCTAAAAAGAGGTGTGACCATCACAAGAATTGAACTGGGGACCCTAAATACACCAATAATGCTCTTATCCTCTTGGCTACTAATACTTTTGTTGCTTAGTGTTCATTTGGTTCTATATATTCTAACTTTGAGTATAAAATATATCTGTGTATATATTAACTTAATGGGAGCCGGGGGGTACCGTGGCTCCCCCCGGCTCCTATAAAGATCTGCCACTGTATATGAGATTATCTGTTGGATGTCTCTTGGAGTGTTGGAATTCCCTTCTTAATTGTGCTGCACATGTCACAATGTATGGGAAAGGAGGATGACTATTCCAAGGTCTTGGAATTTTTTCTTTTGACCTTGAGACATGCACATTCATCTTTGAAGAATGCATTTGAAGTTTCTAGACCACATTGAAATTGTGGAAATTAATATCCTCCATTAATCACTATTTTTGGAGAAGCCACATTCTTCTCCTATAAATTGGAGGACTTGTGAAGAGTTGGAGAATCATATCCAAGTCAAGAAATCCTAAGAAAGTTAGAGAGTCATCTTGTATTCCTCTTTGAGAGAAAGAGAGAGTTTTCTAGAGAGAAAATTTGTATATCATCCGAGAGGGTGAGATTCATAGAGAGATCCTCAGAGATTGAGAGAAACACTTGTAATCCTACTTTCATAGTGGAGATCTTTTAACTAGACTAGGTCCCGTGGTTTTTCCCGAGAGAGTTTTCCACGTAAAAAAATCTGGTGTCTTCTTCTTCTCTACTCTTTTATTTTTTTACGCTTCCGCATAGTGCCCATTTTGTGTTCACAGAGGAGGGAACAAATACCACTATTTCCCAACAGTGGTATTAGAGTTGTTGGTTCAAAAAGTCATTGTCCTATGCAACTCAAGATGGAAGGAACATTCAGTCACGACGGAGACATGTTCAAGCTAACTGCAGATAACTATTCCTATTGGAAGCCGATGATGGAAGACCATCTATACTGCAAGGATTTGTATGAGCCAATCACAAATGAGGACATGCCAGAAAGGAAGACCGAAAAAGAATGGGAGGTTCTGAATCGGAAAGCTGTCGCTATGATTCGGAAGTACATCGACAAAAACTTGTTTGAGCATGTATCAACTTATACACAGCTCATCTTGTCCGACGGTTGGTGAAATTGGAGTACTCTGACGGCGAAAATATGATCGAGCATCTGAACACTTTCAAAGGTATTGTCAATCAATTAACAAAAGCGGATATGAAATTTGATGATGAATTGCAAACTCTTCTACTTCCTAGTTCTCTACTTGAGAGCTGGGACACATTAGTTGTCACTCTCAGCAACTCAACACCAGATGGAAAGCTTAGCTTGGATACTATCACAGATAGTTTGCTAAATGAAGAGTCCAGAAGGAAGGAAAGAGGAATGAGTAGTCACTCAGAAGCCAATGTTGTTGAGAATAGAGGAAGGAGTGAGCATAGAAGCAAAGGAAGCCGTGGGAAATCACGAGGAAGATCCAAGTCTCGCCCTAGAGGTTTGACTTGTTTCTATTGTGGAAAAGATGGTCATAAGAAGCCAGAGTGCAGATTCTTGAAGAGAGATCAGAAGGCCGGAACAGTCCATCCCGATCAGATAGATCCCAAAAAGAAGTTGGAAGAGAAAACCACAACAACAATTGCATCAGACGACGAGAATGTGTTTCTTGTTAGTTAGGTAAATTATCTAAACATTGCTTTTGATGATTGCACTTGGATAGTTGATACTGGAGCATCTTTCCAATTTACTCCTCATGAAGGATTCTTCTCATCTTATCAAAAAGGAGATTTTGGAAAAGTAAAGATGAGCAATCATGTCACAAGCAAAATTGTTGGCATAGGAGAAGTGATTCTGATGACAGAAAATGGGAACAAACTTGTGCTGAAGGAGGTAAGACATGTACCTGAGATATGTTTAAATCTTATCTCGGCAGGTAAGCTAGATGATGCTGGAATGAATAACCAATTTGGTGGTGGAAGATGGAAGCTTAGCCGGGGAAGCATGGTTGTTGCTCGCGGTAGAAAGAAAGGCTCTTTGTACATCACACACGGAAAACTATGCAAAGGGGAGATAAATGTTGCTCAGGAAGAAAGTAAGGAGCTGTGGCATAAAAGACTAGGTCACATGAGTGAGAAGGGTCTAGAGATCCTCGCTAAAGATCATCTCCAAAGCATAAAGGGACAACCACTTGAATCCTGTGAAGATTGCCTAGCAGGTAAGCAACGCATAGTATCCTTCCAGAGATCAGATAATGGAAGAAGAAGAAAACATATTCTAGATCTTGTGCATTCAGATGTATGTTCAACGTCTGAAAGATCCCTTGGCAGTGCTCAATACTTTGTTACCTTCATCGATGGCCACTCTAGAAAGTTGTGGGTGTATCTATTGAAGAGAAAGGATGAAGTCCTTCGAGCCTTCAAGGAGTTTCATGCTTCATTAGAACGAGAAATTGGTAAAAGCTGAAATGTTTGAGAAGTGATAACGGTGGAGAGTATAGAGGTCTGTTCGAGCTTTATTGTAAGACTCACGGAATCAGACATGAGAAGGTACCTCCTAAGACACCTCAGATGAATGGTGTAGCTGAAATGTTCAATAGAACTATTGCTGAGAAGGTTAGAAGCATGTTGTCTCATGCAAAGCTTCCTAAGTCATTCTGGGGGGAAGCAGTAGCTACTGCAGTTGATTTGATCAACCTATCACCCTCAAGACCTCTAAATGGAAAGATACCAGAAGAAGTATGGACAAGTAAGAAAGCCTCTTATCGCAAGTTGAGAGTCTTTGGATGTAAGACATTTATTCACATTCCAAAAGATGAAAGGGCAAAACTTGATGCTAAGGCAAACGAATGTATATATCTTGGTTCTCCAAGAGATGAACTTGGTTTCAGATTATGGGATCCTGCAAATAGGAAGATTGTTCGAAGCAGAGAGGTGTTCTTTGAAGACCAGACAATTCAAGACATCAAGAAAATGGAGAAACCAAAACTCAAGGTGAGTTATGATCAAAGTCCTCTTGTGGTGAATAATTCAGGGGGAGAGACTGCTCAGATAGAGCCAGATCAAGAGATACAACTTGATGAGACAATTGAAGAACCACCTCAAGAAGAACAAACTGCACAGGTGGTGGAAGATCAAGCAAGGGAGGACGTTCAACAGAAACCCCAAGTAAGGCGGTCAACAAGAGAGAGGCAACCATCAAGAAGGTACTTCTCAGATGAATATGTCAACCTCACTGATGAAGGTGAACCTCAAAGCTTTTCCGAAGCCATTGAGATGGAAGAAAAATACAAATGGTTGCAAGGCATGGAAGAAGAGATTCAATCCTTAAAGGAGAATCAGATGTACGATTTGGTAGAGTTACCAAAAGGAAGAAAGGCATTGTGAAACAAATGGGTGTTCAAGCTCAAGAATGAAGAGAGCAACCCAAACCCAAGGTATAAGGTGCGAATTGTCGTGAAGGGGTGCAACCAAAAGAAAGGCATAGATTTTGATGAAATATTCTCACCAGTGGTGAAGATGACATCTATTAGAGCAATTCTTGGTCTAGCAGCAAAACTAGACTTGGAGATTGAACAACTGGATGTCAAAACAACATTCTTACATGGAGACCTAGAATAAGAAATTTACATGGAACAACCAGAGAGTTTTGAAGAACCAGGCAAAGAACACTTGGTGTGTCGTCTGAAGAAAAGTCTCTATGGTCTGAAGCACGCTCCAAGACAATGGTACAAGAAGTTTGATTCCTTTATGATTCAACATAATTTTATGAAGACCTCCGCAGACCATTGTGTGTTTGTGAAGAACTATGAAAATGGTGAGTCTATCATACTTCTCTTGTATGTTGATGATATGTTAATTGTGGGGAAAGATAAAATAAAAATAGCTGCTCTCAAGAAGGCATTGAGCAAGTCTTTCGCCATGAAAGATCTGGGTGCAGTGAAGAGGATTCTTGGAATGAAAATTACTAGAGATCGTTCCAAAAGAATGTTGTGGGTATCGCAAGAAGACTACATTGAGAAGGTTCTCAAAAGGTTCAACATGCACAATGCCAAACCTGCGCGTGTACCATTAGCTGGACATTTCAAACTTAGCAAGTCTCAATGTCCAAAGAATGAAGAGGAAAAAGAAGAAATGAACAAGGTGCCCTATTCTTCTGCTGTGGGTAGCCTTATGTATGCAATGGTCTGTACAAGACCAGATATTGGTTATGCTGTAGGAGTTGTTAGCAGATTCCTATCAAACCCAGGAAAGGAGCATTGGGAAGCTGTTAAATGGATACTACAGTATCTAAGAGGAACTACCAAAAGAAGCTTATGCTTTGGCAATGGAGATCTAATGCTTATTGGATATTCAGACTCAGAAACGGCAGAAGATGTGGATTCAAGGAAGTCAACATCAGGTTATCTGATTACCTTTGCAGGGGGAGCTGTTTCTTGGCAATCAAAGCTTCAAAAATGTGTGACTTTGTCTATCGCTGAAGCAAAGTATGTAGCAGTAACGGAAGCCTCCAAGGAAATGTTATGAATGAAGAACTTTCTAAGAGAGTTGGGGCAAGATGCAAGATGATTATGTGGTGAATTGTGATAATCAAAGTACCATCCATCTAGCCAAGAATCCTATGTTCCATTCACGGTCAAAACATATTGACATCAGGTATCATTGGATACGAGAAGCTTTGGATGAGAAGAGATTGAAGATAGAGAAAATCCATACAGATTTGAATTGGTCTGATATGATGACTAAGTCATTGCCAACCAAGAAGGTTGAAGATTGTTGCAAATGTGCTGGTGTTGTGGTGCCCCCCAATTAAGTCAGGAAGGGAGAGATTTGTTGGAATTCCCTCCTTAATTGTGCTGCACATGTCACAATGCATGGGAAAGGGGGATGACTATTCCAAGGTCTTGGAATTTTTTCTTTTGACCTTGCGACATGCACATTCATCTTTGAAGAATGCATTTGAAGTTTCTAGACCACATTGGAATTGTGGAAATTAATATCCTCCATTAATCACTATTTTTGGAGAAGCCACATTCTTCTCCTATAAATAGGAGGACTTGTGAAGAGTTGGAGAATCATATCCAAGTCAAGAAATCCTAAGAAAGTTAGAGAGTCATCTTGTATTCCTCTAATTTGAGAGAAAATTTGTATACCATCCGAGAGGGTGAGATTCATAGAGAGATCCTCAGAGATTGAGAGAAACACTTGTAATCCTACTTTCATAGTGGAGATCTTTTAACTGGACTAGGTCTCGTGGTTTTTCTCGAGAGGGTTTTCCACGTAAAAAATTCCAGTGTCTTCTTCTTCTCTACTCTTTTATTTTTTTACGCTTCAGCATAGTGCCCATTTTGCGTTCACAGAGGAGGGAACAAATACCACTATTTCCCAACATGGAGTTCCTCTGAACGCTTCATTCGAGAGTCTAGCTTTATAAGGGAGAAAAAACTAGTCCACCGTTGATGAAGTGTTTGGGGGAACTCCTTGATTTAACCAACACTGCATGTGTTTTTGTAAGAAACTTGTATTCATGATCAATCGAACTGCAGGTTTTGTCTCACTTTTCCATTTAGCAATTGATTTTTTCATCAAATATTTTGGGATTTGATTATCATTTTGCTATGCTGCTTGCTATTTCTAGCTTCATGAATTTCTCCAAAATATGCTTTCTGATCTGATTCCATTGTATGCCAAAAAGTTAATTAACAACAGTGATGCAATATATTTGGGTCTATTGATATAGGTCTAGCCGTCTAGATTGTTAAATTTGGATCAAAGATATGAAAATTCATTAACAAAAGTGATGCAATATACTTGATCTTAATTGGTGCATATGTATAGGGATCTATGGTAGCATGTCTTCTGATATACATACAGATCATTGTGTACCCCGCTCTGATATTTTTTATAAGCAAAAATTAGTCGTTGTCAATCTCCGTTGACTAATTTTTGTTTATGAAAAAGACGAAAGGGAGTATTCAGCTTTAGTGTGCTAGCTAGCTAGTTATTGAATTGGCTTCTCAGAAGCTTGAAAAAAATAGCTAGTGCGATTCTCTTTTATAAGCAAAAATTAGTTCTGATTATACATACATACAGATCATTGTGTACTCGCTCTCTGATCTTTTTTATAAGCAAAAATTAGTCGATGTCAATCTCGTCGACTAATTTTTTTTATTTAAAAAGACGAAAGGGAGTATTCAGCTTTAGTGTGCTAGCTAGCTAGTTATTGAATTGGCTTCTCAGACGCTTGAAAAAAATAGCTAGTGCGATTCTCTTTTATAAGCAAAAATTAGTTCTGATTATACATACATACAGATCATTGTGTACTCGCTCTCTGATCTTTTTTATAAGCAAAAATTAGTCGATGTCAATCTCCGTCGACTAATTTTTGTTTATGAAAAAGACGAAAGGGAGTATTCTGCTTTAGTGTGCTAGCTAGCTAGTTATTGAATTGGCTTCTCAGAAGCTTGAAAAAATAGCTAGTGCGATTCTCTTTTAAATTTTAATTGCTATGTCTGCTTTCAAATCTAGTGATTTGGTCCCTTGATTTCTGAGAGGTATAGATGGAAATAGTGTATGCATAACACTAATCAAATGCTATTCATTAAAAATATTTCAACTTACCTAAAAAGAATTGCAGTCATGTCAAGGAAAATTATTTTGTTTATTGATGTTTTGTGCACGATAAGCATGTTAGAATCAAAATAAGTGATAAGTCTTGTCTCTCAATAAGTTTAATTAATGCTAACAACGTAAATAGAACACTTTATGTTGAGGTTATTTAACATACTTTTTAGGTGTGCAGATGTAATGTTTGATATCATTTTTCCACGGTAAGTGAGAGGAGTTTTAATATGAGAGAGTGAAATAAGTAAATTTGGACCGGATAACAATACATGAGTGATTGTGATTAAGAGGTGGGTAGTTATCACATTATTAACTTTTTTTTTTTGAAACAGGTTATCACATTAACTTTTTGTTTTAATCTCAAACTTTAACTATTTAATTTATGGCTAGAATTTAGGGGTGTCAAAATGGATGAATTGGATGGATATTGATTTTGATTATAATGGATGGATTGGAAAAATCCATTTAAAAATTTATATCCATTAGGATTGTATCAAAAAAATCCAATCCAATTCATCCATTGACTAAAAAAGTCCATCCAATCCATCAATTAACAAGTTTTTTAGGCTAAATATCACTTTTGTTCCTTTATCTTTGCTCTAAGTTTCACTTTGGTCCTTTATCTTTTTTTTGGTCCGTTTTGGTTCTTTATCTTTCATTTCTGTGTTAGTTTGGTCATTTATCTTTATTTTGTTTCACTTTGGTTCTTTATCCTACATTCAATCTCATTTTTTGGGTAGAAGACATTAAATTGCGTTTATTTGTAAAAATAATGTCAAGGAGTTAAATGAAATACAGAAACTTCTTCAAATTTTTTAGAATATAAGCTCGTAAGAAAAAACACTAAAATTTGGTAATGGCAAAGGTAGCTGCTAGAATACGTCTCTAATAATTTTTTTGTCCATATGAAAATGCAAATAATGGGTTCTTTGGGCTCACATTATAAATAAAACATGTATATTTAAAAGTTTAAGAACATATTGACAAAATATCGAAATGTCCCAAATAATCACAAGCTGACCAAGAATGGTTGGTAGTCAATCTATGTATGATATCATTGCTTTCATGACAATACAAGTTATAACAACTACAACATAATGTGAGGCTTTTAAAGGCTTAAGTATGCAACCTTTGCTTTGTTGAAAATGCAAGATAAAAGACAAACAAATTAGTTGCCCACCATGATGGAATTGGTAAGTAGTTTTGTGATCTAGGCATCATTTTATACAAATTGTCGATGAAACTTCAAGAAGCAACCTAAATATCTCGTGTATCCAGAAACAACTGAGGTCCTTAAGTACTACCATAGATACTCAACCAGATTAAAAACACGACATTAATAAAGTTTGGTAATATTTCACATAAGCTCTACATTTATGAAATTTTCTAGTAGTTCACATAAGCCCAACATTTATCCAAAGTATGCAAAAGGATATGTAGGAATAATATATTTATCCCCAAGCATGCATGGGTAAAACTTTGAGCAACTTCTTCAAATTATTAATCAAAGTGATCCTAGCATGATACACATCATATGCAATTGGTACACGGTTTTTCACCAGTAACCCTTTCTTTGGCGCCGACAGTGGTTTTCCCAACTTATCTTTCATCTACTTTATCCTCTCACTATCTGCACATCGTAGTTCTACAATGGGAACTGGAAAAGGCTTCTTCTCCTTTCTCGAATAATGGCAAGGAAATCAGCATTTTGAGGAACTTCATTTGTAATGGCAAATGCATCCCGACAAAACCCGTTTGGTCAAATTCTAATCTTTACGGGAAATCTAATTAAAACTAGTGATGCATCAGTGTCGTCATTGATTCGATAGAGATAGAGTCACACAATCTAATTCGTGACCCATTTGACCACATTTAGCCCACCAATATCCTGGTTGTTCGACCATCATTTTTTTCCCCCACACAATATTCTAGATCCTTCACTAAGCCCAAGGGCTTATTTCACAAAGTCAATACCCAAAACTCGGCTTAATGCAAGAAGCAAGCCTTTTCATAGGTTGATCATCAAAAGAGATATCAACCTCCTTAATATTAGACACAAAGGCCAGGGGCTTATTTATACACATATTCTCTTGCGGTTGTGATACATCATCCAGGTGTTGGTACTCACAATTTTTAGGTGGTTAGCGTAGTTGGAACCAATAATAAATGTACATGCAACTATAGCAAAATTGATAAGCAATTTCAGATCTAAAATGCTGATTAATTATTTTATTTTAACAATGTAATTTCATTTCAAACCACCATTTCAGCTTCTTTAAGAGTTTATGGGATCCCTATATCGAGGCGCATAGTGGATTTATATTGTTTAGGTAAATCAGTACCAGCCTAAATGCACATTTCCACCACTGTCGGAGCCTTCCCATAAAAATTCCTAAGCTCTGGTTTCGGGAATGGTCTGTTTATGTTAGGAACGTGCCACACAAATTTTGGTGGTATCAATTCATCCAGCACTGCAGATTTCCAGTCATTGCGTTGTGTGCAATCATTTCCAATTCATCCACACAGTTTTGAGCTTTGTGCCCATTGGTAACATGAATTTCAGGGAAATATCCACACACCCTCACTTGGTAAATCCTAACTACTCTCCTAGCACCTCTCCTCATTTGTTTCCATGCTTGTAGTGTTTCCTATGGAGTCAGTAAAATGACACCAAGAAAACACGCTCACTTAAATGTAAACAAGAAACCGAACTAGCAACGAGGAAGAACGAGCACCACTAAGACTGCATGCTCCTTCCTCTGGCACACTATCCCTGACCACCACAACCACAAAACCACCACCACTGCGCTTCCTTTATAGCATCGTCAAAACATCGCGAGCACCGTCAAACCACAACGAGTGACGTCGAACCACCAGGAGCAGCGCCACACTCCTTTCGTCTTGTGAACTCTCTAGTGCCCCAAAAAACCCAAGGTCTGGTTTCCTGTAGCAAATTATCATGGAAGGAATATTCAGACATAGAAGAATTTTATATTGAGAAATTATTGGAGGGAGAGCTTGTTCAGTTACCTTTGTAACTTAGTATGAGTCCACATTATTCAAGAATCTATTGAGGTAGATGAGAAAACAGAGCAGGATCCAAGTATTCTCCTAAACACATCAATCAAATGAATTTAGCTCTTGTTTTTGTGTTGATTGAACCCAAGAGTTCCCCCAAACATTTCATTAAAGAAGGACTATATTTTCTAATCATGAAGCGTTCAGAGAAACTCTAAGGGACAGTCAACAAATAATTAATCCCCTAAACATGCTTTTATTAGCTTCATGTATTGTGTCGGTTAAACAATGAGTAGCATGTGCTCTATATATGGTAGAGAGATTGTGTTCAAAGGACATATAATAAAGGTGAAAATTCGTGGGGTCATGCATGTAGTCTTCTAGTGTTGAATATAGTCAGGATTTTTGGCAAGAATGGGGAAGAAAAAAAGATTGATATCGTATAGTAAGAACATTCTTATATTATCAGCATAATATCTCAAAGACACAATAGAGGACATTCACGTATTATATTCCATTTAACACTTTCTATCTTTGGATTTCAAAAGCTTAAAATAGAGGACATTTGAAAAACATAACAGAATATAACAGAATGTGGCCACTCGATATCTGCTGTCTCAATTCCCTTTAGTCTAATGTTCAGTCTAGGTTCATTTCTTTGCAATTTGAATCTTTTACCTTCATCTTTCCATGATAAAGACTAAATTTATTAGGTCAAAGCAAAGAGCATATAACTCATTTTATGTAGAGCTTGCGCAAACTATGAAAGGCACAATCCTTCTCATGACAAAATATAAGTAAAAAAGTATATGTATTTGGATTTCTGTTGAGTCTAGATACATATTCTTTGTATTTATATTTTGGAACAAAGGGAATAATATATATGTAGCATCTTAAATACATGAATACATCACGTGTCACCTACTGTTCCCTAAAACTCTTCATCGATTAGGCCCTTTAAGATATTCTCTTTGTACTATTTGAGGGAACCGCAATGGTATTTAATATGATTATAACACTAATAAAACATTGGTATTTCATATGATAATATTGTTGGGAAAACCTGTTAAGAGGATATGGTATGACCTGAAAAAAAGTATATAAGTAGGAGGCTTTCCTCACTTTACAAGTCGGTTTGGTAGGGTTGAGTTAGCCCCAACTCAAATTCAAAAATGGTATTATAGTCAATCCAAGATTTGTTGGGCCACCCGCTATCGGGCCACTCAAGTCACACTCTAGTTGTCCAGTCCTGAACGTGAGGGGTGTGTTTAACGTCTCACATCGGATGTGATATGGTCTGAAAAAGAATATATAAGTGGGAGGCATCCCTCAATCTACAAGCCGATTTTTTAGGGTTGAGTTAAGCTCAACCCATATTCTAAGACAGTATCAGTGCCAATCCAAGATCCGTTAGGCCACCCGCTATTAGGTCACTCGAATCATACTCTAGTTGTCCAGTCCTGGGCGTGAGGGGCGTGTGTCAAGAGTCCCACAATGAATGTGATATGGCCTGAAAAAGTTTTATAAGTGGGAGGCATCCCTCACCTTATAATCTCGTTTTGTAGGGGTGAGTTAGACTGATCAACCCAAATTCTAAGATGGTACCAGAACTAATCCAGGATTTGTTAGACCGCCCGCTTTCGGGGTCACGCTCCAGTTGTCCAGTCCTGGGCATGAGGGGCTGTGTTAAGAGTCTCAGATCGGATGTGATAAGGCCTGAAAAAGAGTATACAAGTGGGAGACATCCCTCACTCTACAAGCCAATTTTTTAGTGTTGTCTTAGGCCAAACCCAAATTCTAATATAAAATTTTTGGTAGGTGGTGTGGTAAAATATATGCAAGTATACATAGTCACACAAGTAATAAAGTGATAAGAAAGGTCGAACCCACATGGATTATGTATTGTAAAGCTTTGTATATTCAGAATGTAAACTTAGTGTGTCTACACTATGCACTAATTTTTTGTTTGGAGTTTTCAAGGTAAGTAAAAAACAATATAAATAGTAAAGAGGGTAAGGAATCAGTTAGATAAAGTAGTTGAGATGTTTTCACCAAGTATTTTACTTCTAAGTGTTATAGTGGAGTATGTAGTGTTTCCACACTGGATGCAGCTGCATGAGTGTGTGCCTGTCAGCACTTTCTTCAGAGTTTCATTACAAGCCCTAAGTGTTATTGTGCTTTCTAAGATACTAACTCATTCTTTTAAAAAGGAAATTGAATTTTGGGAAAACAAGAAATTGAGTTGAGTATTAACTTGGAAGTTTTTGTCAAAAGATCTTTATGTGTTGAGAAGGAAAAATGACAAAGCCTCATGTTGATCATTTAATCTAAGTCATATTATATCCTTTATCAAATTTGATTATGGTGCATATTTATTGTTATATCTGGTTTCCAAAAGCCTCATGTGCACTTATAGATCTAAAAACAAAATATTGAGAGAATCAAAGCTTAACTTGCCTATCTTGATAAACCTATACTTTATTTGATACCTAACTCTAGGAATATGATTTTGGTTTTACAAAAATTTGAGATTCTGATATTATGGTTACAAAAGATCCTTCTTCAACATGTTCTATATTGATGTCCAATCATTGGACTTAAGATTGGAAGGTTTTCAAAAAGTGTTTCTCATTTTTGTTTCTCCATGCGAAATAAATTGCTTTCTTGTATCAACTTGAGAGGACATTTTCTAAGTTGCAGGATATACATTTTAAAATGGTCACAATTCAACCCCCCTTCTTGTGACTCTATATGCCACTTCAATTGGTATCAGAGCACAGACTCTTAGGGTTGAACACACTTAACCGTGTGAAGAGATGAAGATTCTGGAAGAAGTGATGACCAACATTGGAGGTGAAAAACATGTCTCAGAAGGTTGATTTACAAAGAGATGTGTGATATGCAGAAAACAATGTTGATGAGGAAGAAGTTGACAAAGTGGGATAGATGGAAAATGAATATGCCATGATCAACAAGTAAGCTTGTTTTACCTTTTCTTTGAATATTCTATAAGCCACTAGAATGAAAAGCTATTAGAAATGAGTTTTCTCTAAATAGCAAAACATAGGAAAGATAAAAGGGTTTTTAGCTACTAATTTGAAAAGCCATCATAAATCATTTTTACTCTCATCATCAAAACAAAAAATGCCACAAGGTACTGTTTTATAAGCTACTTTTCAAAATCTCACAATACCCGACCTCGCTCTCCCTCAAATGTAACACCTACCTCGAAAACATGAGTGTGTATCTTGGAAAAAGTTAACACAAGACTATCAACCATGACTTGGCTAAGCTAACTTTCATCCCCGACCGCAGTTGAAAGCAGTCAAAGATCCTTCTCAAGTTGAGTAGCCACTTAGTTTTAGCTGGACAAAACAATTGTCCGCAAATTGCAAGTGTGACACACTAACTTTCTGGAATCCGATTTTGATAATCCTTCCATAATACCAAGCCTTATAGCTTGACTCATCAAGATGTTGAACACTTCAAATGCTGATTTGACTGTTGGTTTCAAGATTTGGAGGGTCCAACATCTCTCTCCTTTCGCATTCTCTCTCTACTTTTCACTTCCTCTCATGCATCTTTAACCCCAAATTGAAAAATTAGGGTTTTGGATTCCAACATCTTCCGAAAAAACACATACTTGCGTTGACATTATTGCAAAAGGAAGTTCCCTCTACAAACCTAGAACCCTAATTTTTCAATTTGGTGATGGAGATGAAAAGAGGAAGAGAAAAGAGGAGAGAGAAAGAGGGTGAAAGGAGAGAGATGGACGATGAGGAGAGAGAGAGAGGGGGTTATAGTGGTGGTGATGGTGGTACAATAGAGAGAGAGTAAGAGGGTGGTGGTAGTGCTTGGGGAAAGAAGATGAAGATGATGTTTTTTTATTTGGCAAAAGTTCACTTTGGTGATTTATGTTTTCCACCAAAATTTCAATTTCATTTATGTTTTTTTGTTGCCGGTCACTAATGTCAAATAAGCAAGTCATGTCACCTAATAACGACCACGAAGGTGTTGTTAAAGTCAGTGGATGGAAATGTTAAAAGAGAACCATTTTGACACAGATTTGAAGAATAAATAATCAAAGTGGGAAAAAAAATATAAATGACCAAACTGAAATTTGATGAAAGATAAAGAAACAAAATTGTATTTTGGTCTATCCTATTTCAAACTCCAATGAGGTTTTAATGAGATAACGGTTGGAATGCCCATTTGCATACCCTTTAATTAATACAATTTTTGTTTATAAAAAAATTCCAATTGCCGCGGAATGAGAAGGGGAAGATTTAAAGGTATGAAAATGACCTCAAGGGCAACAAAAAATCTTATTGTTCACTTTAGCCAATATGTTGTGAATCACTTTACCAACAACGAATATTACTAAATGCAGCAGGAACCTCTCTCAAATCTTCCCCTTCTTGGCTAGTATAGTGACTAGGTTCATAGCAAGAAAGTATCTTCATTACGTAGGTTTCTCCATGTCATAAAAAATTCACCTTTATTTGTTCTTTGAACATATAATCCTCAACAATAAATAGCTCATTTCTGTGCTTTTGTGTAATATGTTGTATATGAGATTATCTGTTGGATGTCTCTTGGAGTTCCTCTGAATGCTTCATTCGAGAGTCTAGCTTTATAAGGGAGAAAAAACTAGTCCACCGTCGATGAAGTGTTTGGGGGAACTCCTTGATGCAACCAACACCGCATGTGTTTTTGTAAGAAACTTGTATTCATGATCAATCGAACTGCAGGTTTTGTCTCACTTTTCCATTTAGCAATTGATTTTTTCATCAAATATTTTGGGATTTGATTATCATTTTGCTATGCTGCTTGCTATTTCTAGCTTCATGAATTTCTCCAAAATATGCTTTCTGATCTGATTCCATTGTATGCCAAAAAGTTAATTAACAACAGTGATGCAATATATTTGGGTCTATTGATATAGGTCTAGCCGTCTAGATTGTTACATTTGGATCAAAGATATGAAAATTCATTAGCAAAAGTGATGCAATATACTTGATCTTAATTGGTGCATATGTATAGGGATCTATGGTAGCATGTTTTCTGATTATACATACATACAGATCATTGTGTACTCGCTCTGATCTTTTTTATAAGCAAAAATTAGTCGATGTCAATCTCCGTCGACTAATTTTTGTTTATGAAAAAGACGAAAGGGAGTATTCTGCTTTAGTGTGCTAGCTAGCTAGTTATTGAATTGGCTTCTCAGAAGCTTGAAAAATATAGCTAGTGCGATTCTCTTTTAAATTTTAATTGCTATGTCTGCTTTCAACTTTAGTGATTTGGTCCCTTGATTTCTGAGAGGTTAGATGGAAATAGTGTATGCATAACACTAATCAAATTCTATTCATTAAAAATATTTCAACTTACCTAAAAAGAATTGCAGTCATGTCAAGGAAAATTATTTTGTTTATTGATGTTTTGTGCACAATAAGCATGTTAGAATCAAAATAAGTGATAAGTCTTGTCTCTCAATAAGTTTAATTAATGCTAACAACGTAAATAGAACACTTTATGTTGAGGTTATTTAACATACTTTGTTTTGATGGAATAAAAGTTTAGGTGAATTGGGCTCCGGGGGCTCACCAGGGTCAGGGCAGGCCTCAAGGCTCTTTGAGCGCTTACAGAGGTACTTAAAGATCACCCACCAAAGAGGTCCTCACATCGGCAGCGGGAGTTGAACCCACGACCTTGTGAGTCAACTCACTACAAGAAAAACTTGTTTTAGCCACCAACAATTGCCACAGAGATTATTCCGTCAGTAATTTGCCACGGATTTGCGACGGAATGCGTAAAAAATAAGGGCGCGAAATTTCCCGCTGGTGGATAGTTATCACAATACATGAGTAAATTTGTAAATAATTTTGAATAGTGGAGTTTTAATATGAGAGAGTAAAATAAGTAAATTTGGACCGTATAACAATACATGAGTGATTGTGATTAAGAGGTGGGTAGTTATCACATTAACTTTTTTTTTTTTGGAACAGGTTATCACATTAACTTTTTGTTTTAATCTCAAACTTTAACTATTTAATTTATGGCTAGAATTTAGGGGTGTCAAAATGGATTAATTGGATGGATATGGATTTAGATTATAATGGATGGATTGGAAAAATCCATTTAAAAATTTATATCTACTAAGATTGTATCAAAAAAATCCAATCCAATTCATCCATTGACTAAAAAAGTCCATCCAATCCATCAATTAACAAGTTTTTTATGGATGGATATCCAATCCATCCACTTATAATAATTTAATAAAAAAACTTTTGTATTATTAAAAAATAAAAAAACTAGAAATATAAATATTCATATTATATATTATATTTATATTTTTTAGGCTAAATATCACTTTTGGTCATTTATCTTTGCTCTAAGTTTCACTTTGGTCCTTTATCTTTTTTTTGGTCCGTTTTGGTTCTTTATCTTTCATTTCTGTGTCAGTTTGGTCCTTTATCTTTATTTTGTTTCACTTTGGTTCTTTATCCTACATTCAATCTCATTTTTTGGGTAGAAGACATTAAATTGCGTTTATTTGTAAAAATAATGTCAAGGAGTTAAATGAAACAGAAACTTCATTAGTATATTAGAATATAAGCTGGTAAGAAAAAACACTAAAATTTGGTAATGGCAAAGGTAGCTCCTAGAATACGTCTCTAATAATTTTTGTGTCCATATGAAAATGCAAATAATGGGTTCTTTGGGCTCACATTATAAATAAAACATGTATATTTAAAAGTTTAAGAACATATTGACAAATAAAATATCTAAATGTCCCAAATAATCACAAGCTGACCAAGAATGGTTGGTAGTCAATCTATGTATGATATCATTGCTTTCATGACAATACAAGTTATAACAACTACAACATAATGTGAGGCTTTTAAAGGCTTAAGTATGCAACCTTTGCTTTGTTAAAAATGCAAGATAAAAGACAAACAAATTAGTTGCCCACCATGATGGAATTGGTAAGTAGTTTTGTGATCTAGGCATCATTTTATACAAATTGTCGATGAAACTTCAAGAAGCAGCCTAAATATCTCGTGTATCCAGAAACAACTGAGGTCCTTAAGTACTACCATAGATACTCAACCAGATTAAAAACACGACATTAATAAAGTTTGGTAATATTTCACATAAGCTCTACATTTATGAAATTTTCCATAAGTTCACATAAGCCCAACATTTATCCAAAGTATGCAAGAGGATATGTAGGAATATATTTATCCCCAAGCATGCATGGGTAAAACTTTGAGCAACTTCTTCAAATTATTAATCAAAGTGATCCTAGCATGATACACATCATATGCAATTGGTACACGGTTTTCACCAGTAACCCTTTCTTTGGCGCCGACAGTGGTTTTCCCGGCTTATCTTTCATCTACTTTAGCCTCTCACTGTCTGCACGTCGTAGTTCTACAATGGGAACTGGAAAAGGCTTCTTCTCCTTTCTCGAATAATGGCAAGGAAATCAACATTTGAGGAACTTCATTTGTAATGGCAAATGCATCCCGACAAAACCCGTTTGGTCAAATTCTAATCTTTACGGGAAATCTAATTAAAACTAGTGATGCACCAGTGTCGTCATTGATTCGATAGAGATAGAGTCACACAATCTAATTCGTGACCCATATGACCACATTTAGCCCACCAATATCCTGGTTGTTCGGCCATCATTTTTTTGCCCCCACACAAAATTCTAGATCCTTCACTAAGCCCAAGGGCTTATTTCACAAAGTCAATACCCAAAACTCGGCTTAATGCAAGAAGCAAGCCTTTTCATAGGCTGATCATCAAAGGAGATATCAACCTCCTTAATATTAGACACAAAGGCCAGGGGCTTATTTATACACATAAATCAGTATCGGGCTAAATGCACATTTCCACCACTGTCGGAGCCTTCCCATAAAATTCCTAAGCTCTGGTTTCAGGAATGGTCTGTTTATGTTAGGAACATGCCACACAAATTTTGGTGGTATCAATTCATCTAGCACTGCAGATTTCTAATCATTGCATTGTGTGCAATCATTTCCAATTCATCCACACGGTTTTGAGCTTTGTGCCCATTGGTAACATGAATTTCAAGGAAATATATCCACACACCCTCACATGGTATATCCTAACTACTCTCCTAGCACCTCTCCTCATTTGTTTCCATGGTTGCAGTGTTTCCTATAGAGTCAGTAAAATGACACCAAGAAAACACGCTCACTTAAATGTAAACAAGAAACCGAACTAGCAACGAGGAAGAACGAGCACCACTAAGACTGCAAGCTCCTTCCTCTGGCACACTATCCCTGACCACCACAACCACAAACACCACCACCACTGCGCTTCCTTTATACCATCGTCAAAACATCACGAGCACCGTCAAACCACAACGAGTGACGTCGAACCACCAGGAGCAGCGCCACACTCCTTCCGTCTTGTGAACTCTCTAGTGCCCCAAAAAACCCAAGGTCTGGTTTCCTGTAGCAAATTATCATGGTAGGAATATTCAGACATAGAAGAATTTTATATAGAGAAATTATTGGAGGGAGAGCTTGTTCAGTTACCTTTGTAACTTAGTATGTGTCCACATTATTCAAGAATCTATTGAGGTAGATGAGAAAACAGAGCAAGATCCAAGTATTCTCCTAAACACATCAATCAAATGAATTTAGCTCTTGTTTTTGTGTTGATTGAACCCAAGAGTTCCCCCAAACACTTCATTAAAGATGCTATGATTGGTTTGTGAATATTTTTGCAGGTACAGGTGGGACTTTTCCGGACACTTTGGTGAACGCGTGCAAAAAACTATGGAGGAATGACGTGCCATCAAAAGTCAGTATCTTTGCATGGCGTGTGTTACATAACAGGATTGCTACACGGGTGGCCTTGGCAAGAAGAGGAGTTATTCAACCACAACTCAAACGAGTGTGTGTATTACATTTTTGGAGGAGGAAACGACACAACATCTTTTACGAATTGTAATATCATAAAGAATTTGTGGCAGTTGGTTTTCTCTTGGTTGGGGGAAATTTACTATGAAAAGGATGAGGTGATCTCGCATTTTATGGAATTTGGAAGGATGGTAAAGGGAAAGAGGCAAAAAAGGGTTAAGCATCTTGTATGGCTAGCGGTGATTTGGAATATATGGATGGCAAGGAATAGAACAGTTTTTAAGGGAGAGGTGTTGTCACTACCGGCACTGCTCTTGGGTATCAAAGACACTGACATAGTCTTTGGTTCAAGGCGAGGAACGGGAAGAATAGTAGAGGCGAGTTGGGTGGATTGGTATAATAGTCCGCTAAGTGTACTAGCAACATTGTAATTTTACTTCTTATGGTTTGGTTGGAGTTCTTTAGGGGGAGAAACAGAGAGGGTGTTAGCTATGTTGTAAATCATGTATGTTTAAAGAATAACGTTGTTCTTTTTGTAGGAAGGGGAGAAGCAATGGGTTAGGATATTTTTCCCATTGTTGCACAGTATGTTTTGTGTGAGGTACTCTTTTTCCTTCCAGGGTCTTTTTCCCAAGGGGGTTTTGGCTCTGGGAGGTTTTGAGGAGGCCCTCCCCTTACCATTGTGACTGGTGGGCACATTTGTGCTCGGTTTCAATGAATGTCTTGCCTATCTAAAAAAAAGAAGGACTATCCTTTCTAATATGAAGCGTTCAGAGAAACTCTAAGGGACAGTCAACAAATAATTAATTCCATAAACATGCTTTTATTAGCTTCATGTATTGTGTTGGCTAAACAATGAGTAGCATGTGCTCTATATATGGTAGACAGATTGTGTTCAAAGGACATATAATAAAGATGAAAATTCGTGGGGTCATGCATGTAGTCTTCTAGTGTTGAATATAGTCAGGATTTTTGGCAAGAATGGGGAAGAAAAAAAGACTGATATCGTATAGTAACATTCGTATATTATCAACATAATATCTCAAAGACACCAAGTTGTAATGGTCACAGACTTTGGATTTCAAAAGCTTAAAATAGAGGACATTTGAAAAACATAACAGAATATAACAGAATGTGGCCACTCGATATCTGCTGTCTCAATTCCCTTTAGTCTAATGTTCAGTCTAGGTTCATTTCTTTGCAATTTGAATCTTTTACCTTCATCTTTCCATGATAAAGACTAAATTTATTAGGTCAAAGCAAAGAGCATATAACTCATTTTATGTAGAGCTTGCGCAAACTATGAAAGGCACAATCCTTCTCATGACAAAATATAAGTAAAAAAGTATATGTATTTGGATTTCTGTTGAGTCTAGATACATATTCTTTGTATTTATATTTTGGAACAAAGGAATAATATATATGTAGCATCTTAAATACATGAATACATCACGTGTCACCTCATGTTCCTAAAACTCTTCATCGATTAGGCCCTTTAAGATATTCTCTTTGTACTATTTGAGGAACCGCAATGGTATTTAATATGATTATAACACTAATAAAACATTGGTATTTCATATGATAATATTGTTGGGAAAACCTGTTAAGAGGATATGGTATGACCTGAAAAAGAGTATATAAGTAGGAGGCTTTCCTCACTTTACAAGTCGGTTTGGTAGGGTTGAGTTAGCCCCAACTCAAATTCAAAAACGGTATTATAGTCAATCCAAGATCTGTTGGGCCACCCGCTATCGGGCCACTCAAGTCACACTCTAGTTGTCCAGTCCTGAGCGTGAGGGGTGTGTTTAACGTCTCACATCGGATGTGATATGGCCTGAAAAGAATATATAAGTGGGAGACATCCCTCAATCTACAAGCCGATTTTTTAGGGTTGAGTTAGGCTCAACCCATATTCTAAGACAATATCAGTGCCAATCCAAGAT
Organism: Oxytropis ochrocephala; assembly: GCA_020916435.1. Lineage (NCBI taxonomy): Eukaryota > Viridiplantae > Streptophyta > Magnoliopsida > Fabales > Fabaceae > Oxytropis > Oxytropis ochrocephala. The sequence goes on from CM037092.1 coordinate 27,614,423, forward strand.
CCGCTAGGCCACCACCCGCTATTGGGTCACTTGAATCATACTCTAGTTGTCCAGTCCTGGGCGTGAGGGGCGTGTGTCAAGAGTCCCACAATGAATGTGATATGGCCTGGAAAAGTTTTATAAGTGGGAGGCATCCCTCACTTTATAATCTCGTTTTTTAGGGGTGAGTTAGTCTCAACCCAAATTCTAGTATTGAATATAGTCAGGATTTTTGGCAAGAATGGGGACGAAAAAAAGATTGATATCATATAGTAAGAACATTCTTATAGTATCAGCATATTATCTCAAAAGCTTAAAAAAGAGGACATTTCAAAAACATAACAGAATATAATAGAATGTGGCCACTCGATATCTCTGCTGTCTCAATTCCCTTTTGTCTAATGTTCAGTCTAGTTTCATTTCTTTTTTTTTTTAACACCAAAAAAAAATCTAGGTTCATTTCTTTGCAATTTGAATCTTTTACCTTCATCTTTCCATGCTCAAGACCAAATTTATTAGGTCAAAGCAAAGAGCATGTAACTCATTATATGCAGAGCTTGCGCACACTAAAGGCACAATCCCTCTCATGACAAAATATAAGTAAACAATGGGAAAAGAAATATTTTTAAATAAACGGTGTGGGGGCCACTAATAATAGATGTGTAAGAAGTAAGAAATAATGAGAAATGTGAGATTGAAAGAGAGTGAGTGAGAAAGGAAGAGAAAGTAGAATTAAAAAATGATAAATAAAATAAAAGTGGTGATGTGTCAAAAAAGTAAGATGTCTAAAATTGTAATTTGGTAAGTTGTTTGTTTGTATAAATAGATAGATACTAGTAAGATACCCGTGCATACGCACAAGGTGCTGTCGTGTTCTTTTTATGAATGAATTTAGACAGTATTTAAATAGTCTGAACATTACCCCGTGAAAATAAAAACAAAATTAAAGTAGATAAAAAAAGATTAGATAAATATTAAAATATAAAAATGTAAAAGTATCATTTAAAAACAATCTATGCATTTATCCCGTGGTTTTTTTTATATATATTATTGTAGTGTCTTTTTATATATCAGTGTTGTTATCCCGTGTTTTTTATATATCAGTGCAGCTATCCCGTGTTTTATATATATATATATATATATATATATATATATATATATAATTGCAGTTATCCTCGTACTTTTTTTATTGTATATCAATAAAGTTATCCAGTATTTTTTATGTATTAGTGCAATTATCTCATAGTCTCAATTGATTATTTGAGTTTATTAGTAGATTATAGTAGATAGTAAAAGATAAATATTAAATTATCAATAAGAAATATTTATCCCGTGTTTTTTATATATCAGTGACAATTATTTGTCATTTTTTAGGTATTAGACACAAATATTTGTCACGTATGTTTTAAATTATCAGTCCAGTTATCCCGTGTTTATATTATCAGTGCAATCATTTCTTAGGTATTATTAGTAACAATTAGTTGTCATTTTTAATTATCAATGAAAAATATTAATCTCGTATTTTTTATATATCATTGCAGTTATCCCGTAGTATCAATTGTTATTTTAGTTGATTAGTAGATTATAGTAGATAGTAAAAGAGAGATAGTAGATTATTAATAAGAAATATTTGTTTTAAATATTAATCAGTAGTTTGAATAGTCATTAGATCTTCTTGTTTTTGAGAGTAGCTAAGTTTATAGTAGTCTTCACAAATTTTAGTTATTAATGACAAATATTAATCTTGTGTTTTTATATATTAGTGAAATTATCCCGTGTTTTTTAATATATCATTGTAGTTATCTCGTAGTTTCAATTGATTATTTTAGTGGATTAGTAGATTATAGTAGATAGAAAACGATGAATAGAAGATTATCAATAAGAAATATTTATCCAGTGTTTGTTTATACATCAGTGACAATTGTTATTTTTTAGGTATTAGTGAAAAATATTTGTCACGTGTGTTTTAAATATTAATCAGTTTTAATAGTCATTAAGTCCTCTTGTTTTTTTTAGATAGTGGGTTTATAATAGTCTTCAAAAATTATAATTATCAATGGCAAATATTAATCCTGTGTTTTTTTATATATCACTGCAGTTATCCCGTGTTTTTTATATATATCAGTGTAGTTATCTCGTAGTTTCATTTGATTATTTTAGTTGATTAGTAGATTATAGTAGATAGTAAAAGTTAGATAGTAGATTATTAATAAGAAATATTTATTTTAAATATTAATTAGTAGTTTAAATAGTCATTAAGTCTTCTTATTTTTTAGATAGTAGGTTTGCTTGTATAAATAGATTAACTGTGGTTTGTTTGTATAAATAGATAAATAGATATTAGGTTAGATAGTAAATAGGAGTAAATTGTAGATAATTTAATATTAATTTAATTATATTAGATTATATAGTAAATTAAAAAAATTTGAGAAAAGAAATATTTTTAAATAAAGTGTGTGGGGGCCACTAATAATAGATGTGTAAGAAGTAAGAAATATTGGGAAATGTGAGATTGAAAAAGAGTGAGTGAGAAAGGAAGAGAAAGTAGAATTAAAAAATGATAAATAAAATAAAAGTGGTGATGTGTCAAAAAAGTAAGATGTCTAAAATTGTAATTTGGTAAGTTGTTTGTTTGTATAAATAGATAGATACTAGTAAGATACCCGTGCATACGCACAAGGTGCTGTCGTGTTCTTTTTATGAATGAATTTAGACAATATTTAAATAGTCTGAACATTACCCCGTGAAAATAAAAACAAAATTAAAGTAGATAAAAAAAGAGTTTCAAATAAAAAATAGATAAATTTTAAAATTGAAAAATGTAAAAGTATCATTTAAAAACAATCTATGCATTTATCCCGTGTTTATATATATATATATATATATATATATATATATATATATATATATATATATATATATATAATAATGCTTGATTATCCTCGTACTTTTTTTATTGTATATCAATAAAGTTATCCAGTGTTTTTTTTTGTATTAGTGCAATTATCTCATAGTCTCAATTGATTATTTGAGTTTATTAGTAGATTATAGTAGATAGTAAAAGATAAATATTTTTGTCAAAAAAAGAAGTAAAAGATATATATTACATTATCAATAAGAAATTTGTATCCCGTGTTTTTTATATATCAGTGACAATTATTTGTCATTTTTTAGGTATTAGACACAAATATTTGTCACGTGTGTTTTAAATTATCAGTCCAGTTATCCCGTGTATTTATTATCAGTGCAATCATTTCTTAGGTATTATTAGTAACAATTATTTGTCATTTTTAATTATCAATGAAAAATATTAATCTCGTATTTTTTATATATCATTCCAGTTATCCCGTAGTATCAATTGTTATTTTAGTTGATTAGTATATTATAGTAGATAGTAAAAGAGAGATAGTAGATTATCAATAAGAAATATTTGTTTTAAATATTAATTAGTAGTTTGAATAGTCATTAGATCTTCTTGTTTTTTAGATAGTAGCTAAGTTTATAGTAGTCTTCACAAATTTTAATTATTAATGACAAATATTAATCTCGTGTTTTTATATATTAGTGAAATTATCCCGTGTTTTTTAATATATCATTGTAGTTATCTCGTAGTTTCAATTGATTATTTTAGTGGATTAGTAGATTATATTAGATAGTAAACGATGAACAGTAGATTATCAATAAGAAATATTTATCCAGTGTTTTTTTATACATCAGTGACAATTGTTATTTTTTAGGTATTAGTGAAAAATATTTGTCACGTGTGTTTTAAATATTAATCAGTTTTAATAGTCATTAAGTCTTCTTGTTTTTTTAGATAGTGGGTTTATAATAGTCTTCAAAAATTATAATTATCAATGGCAAATATTAATCCTGTGTTTATTATATATCACTGAGAATTTCAACATAAGCTGTAATGCAGAGCTCAACAACCGCTGGAATCTGTAGGAAGGAAAACCTCTCTTCATGAGTAATCTGCCTTCCAAGGCGATCATTGTGGCGATAGGCTTCAACATTGTTGCGAAGGTTTTCATTTGTACCTTTACATGACCTAAATGGATGTCTAACAAGGTCTACATGGATTTCACTGCACAACCTGCACGAATTTTCTAATACCGACATGTCAGACCCCTATTTAACTACACTCAAACTCATTTTTTTAAGTAGAGTGCGTGTTTTCACCGATTCGGGGATGGGCAACCGAATATCGGTTGAGGGCAACCGAACGGGTGTTTTTTTTTTAGACACACCCTTTTTTTGCAATTTTAGAATACTATTGGTACTTTTATTCAAGCAAATGATGACATTCGGTGGGGGTGCCCCAAATAAATTCGGTAGGGGTGCCCCGAATCTCCTAAAATTAGGAAAAAAAGGGTGTGTGTCAATATTTAACACACTCGGATGACTCTGTTCGAACAGGTTCGAATGCCCGTGTTCGAACCGGTGAATTTTTTTGAAAAAAAAGACATTTTGGCCATTTCATTAAATGGCCTTTTGGTCTTTTCACACACTTTTGTGGTGTGTTTGAGTAGGATGGTGAGTGGGAAAAGCAAATCCCAAAAAAGAAAGAACAAAAAATATTGAGAAATAATTAGTACTCCCTCCGTCCCATATTTTTTGATGTTTTAGCCTCTAAAATTTGTCCCAAAACTTTTGATGTTTTACAAACCCAATGTTATTTTAACCACTTTCTTCCAACTTTACCCTTAATAAATCAATACTCCTATATTTATTAAGAACATATACCAAAACTAATTATCTCTCCTATATTTATTTACATTTGAGTTTTCAAGAGAAAACTCATTTCCCTATATGATGCAATTATCTCAACACTTATTTACATTTGAGTTTCCAAGAGAAAACCCACTTCCATTTGCTCTCATTATTGTTACATTAATTGTTGAACATGTGTTATCAAAGTAAAATTGTCAAGAACAAGATGTTAAATAAGGGTGTTTTAGTCTACATTTTATCTACTTATTATTTTCTTATTTCTTGTGCAAATGCTAAAACATCAAAAGATATGGAACATAGGGAGTACGATTAATGGGATTTTGTTCTATCACATTAATAAAATCAATAATGTCAAACCAATTTAGAATTATATGAAAATCAAACGGATAAAGATGTATTCGTTGGTTTCCTGTGTAAAACTTTCGTAACATTTAGTTTTTTTCTCTCTAAAACCTAGTTCTCTATTGTATTGAGTAAGAGTACTTATTACACTTCTCTATATATTAGTAAGGCTTAAATATCATTTTGGTTTCTGTAATTACAGCGAATATCAATTTTGGTCTCTGCATTTTTTTTAAAAAAAAACACTTACAAAATTTAAAATTATTCATTTTGGTACTTGATGTCATTTTTAAGCTGGCGCGTCACATTTTTTGTGTGCGGATGATGTGTCATATTTTAATGGTGTTGGCATTGGTGACATGGATATGTGCTTACGTGGACTGTCATGTGGAATCAAAATCTGAAATCCCTAAAATTGAAAGTGTTGCGTTAAAAACACACTTAGAGCAAGTGTACTCTTTCGCAGAAGTAGTATAAAAGATTATCGTCTCCACAGGGATTAATTAACAAGTACCAAACTAATCAAGATATTCTATTGTTTAGACGAACAATGATTGAGTTGTTACGGTAACAAATAAAGAGAAATAAAGACCAATAATAAAGTGCAAGAATTAATTCAGTTGAGAGAAGCCTAGAGTCACGGTTTCACTTGCAAGCTTTGATTCTCTTATGTCTAATTCTACCTGAATTCCCTTATTCTATTTAATTACCAATCCCTTTACTAAAACTATTAATCCGTTTGGTCATTCGTGATTAATATTCTTTTTCCTAAATTAACCCTAGTTTGGTCATGCTAGAAGTTAAATTCAAGAAAAGCATAAAGTGCAAAAAGGTTGAATGATTGGAAGACTAAATTATGGTTTGGTCATGCCCTAATTATAGCCCCAATTATCCTATAGGTCCACCAACTAATTGCAGTACGGTCGCTGATCAACTAATTGATTATAAACATGCAAAGGGTAGCTAATCCTAATTATGTGATAAAAACAATAGGACAATATTAATTGAAATAAAAACCGGAATTCAAATATTAAATTAAAACATAAAAAGGTCTCTAAACATGCAAGATCCACCTAAGACCCTAGAAGAGGACTTAGGTATCCATAGATATTAAGAACAATAAAATGGAAATAAGGTTCATGAAATTACAAAGATAAGAATAACCCGAAAGTAGATAAATTCTTATTTTGAGTCTTCAGTCTCTTTTTTCTGCTTCAGAGCTCTCTCACGGTGTCAAGAACAGTACCCCAAATCTTCAATCTCTCATCTGTCACGTTGTTACTGTGATGTGTGGCTCCCTTTTTCTCAAGTGAAGTCTTACTTTTATATTAATTCCTTTTCTTTCTCTCCAAGCTAGGGTTGTGTGTTATTCCTTTCTCCTCAAGTCAAGTTTGTTTCCTTTTTTAATTGCAAGAGCACCTTTTTATCTCAATCCCTAAATATTAGGGTTTAGATCCTTCCTAAATATGTGTTGCTTGCTATCCACTCCATGCCTCTTTCTTTCTCTCCAAGCATATATTTACTTAAATTCCTTCCAAATGGGATCTTTTATACCTTTTCATATATTCTTTACTTTCTGCAAATTAAAGAGCAAATTAAATCAATAATATATATACTTGGTAATTATTGCTCTAAAAGTGACTCAAAAGTAATTCTAGCACTAAATTGGTGTTTATCAACACCCCCACACTTAACCTTTGCTTGTCCTCAAGCAAATTTTCTGGCTCAATAAACTTTTCAAATAAGTAATAGAGAAAGCCAAATAAGAGACCAAAATTAGAAGCACAATGACAGACAATAGATAATATAACATATATGAGATGTCAAAAGGTTGCCCAATTAGAAGCTCAAGTCTCTCAAGAATAAATTTCTGCGAACAAGGGCACTCGCTCACAATCTCTCTAAGTGTTTAGGGACTAGTGAAAATATACACTCAAGTTTCACAAAATGCACATTACCAAAAGCTTGTAATTTGACCAAATCTCCACTAAATAGTTCACATGCATGTAAAAGATGGGGTTTCATGGGTTGTAATGGGGCCAGGGTGAATTCATGTAGGGTAGGAAACAAGAAGAGAGGGATAATCAAAGGGCTAAAAAATAAGAAACAAATAGTAACCCTTGAAACCAAAGATGGAGCTTCTATCTATTTTACAATTTTTGTCCAAACTCCAAATTAATTTCACTTTGATTCTTCACTCTTCTTCTATTGGGTTTGCTATCTTTGATTTGCCTTTTCTCTTGAGTAGGCATTTTCAATTTTTGATTTGGATTTGCCCTTTGGCTCTTTCATTCTTTTGATGTGCCTTTTCCTCCTTCTTGCTTTTCTTTTTTTTTTCTTTTTTTTTTTCAAATTCTCTTTCTATTATTTTTTTTCTTAGGAGGAAAAGGTAAGTACATGACAACTTCTATTTTGTTTCCTTTTTAAGAAAGTATTCTTGTAAGCACATGATTCACTCCTTTTGTTTTCTTCATCCTAACAAGATAGACAACTAAAGTATAGGACGAAATTCCAATCCTGACAATATAGACAACTAAAATATAAGACGTAATTGTAATTTTCAAAAGTTGCTCCACATTTAATTCCAAATGGTTACCACATAAAAAAGAAAAAATTATATCTGGGTACCAAAGAAAAAATATAACAATTAGGCTCAAAGGGGGCAACTAAGGGATAAATTCAACAAACAATTCTGAGGCCAGAAAAATACCTAAATTCCCCAAATCATTTTACAAGATGCAAATTAATTTTCGTCTTGAAATGGTCAAAAGACAAATTCTAGAATGAAGCAAATTGGGAAACACACTAAAAGAAAGAAAAGGGGTAAAAAATCATGATTTAGTATCAATCCCCTTATATAGGCTCAGATCTCACATTTAGAAGCTAGTTCACAAAAAGTACTCAAGAGGGACAAATGCTAATTATCAGCTTCCTAAGGACATTCTCACAGTTACAATTAAGCACAAGTCTGTCATGTAAATTAATTATGGGATCCCCTAAAGGCATAATCTCTATTTTTTTTTCAATATAAGCATAATTCATGCAAAACAAGCCAGAAAAAATGCTATCAACATATGTAGTGGGTATATGCATTAATAGAGATCAAGTAAAAACATATAATATCCTCCCCCACACTAGCATGAAGCATGATCCTCAATGCAAAATATTAGATTGGCCCAAAAATAAATAACTGAGAGAGTAAGAGTGACTTCCCTGAGAGAGCTTGCAGTCTGAGCTTATTGCTAAAAACAAAATAAAACAAAACAAAAATGAGAGAAAATAAAACACAGGTTTGCCTCCTGCGAAGCGCTTGTTTAACGTCGTGAGCCTGACGATAGTTGGTGCTCAATCAGGTGGCTCTCCAAGAGCAAATTTTACATCTAACGCAGTGCACCTTCTTAGTTTTCTAACCATGTGGTTGACATTGTTTTTTCTTTTTCCATGTGGTGGATGAAATTCAAAGGATTGTGAAATTTTTGTTTTATCTCTATCCACCACTATGTTAGGATCCTGCAAGTTAACATATTTTTTCAAAAGGTCCTGCATCTTTAGATCACAAACAATGATTGAGTTGTTACGGTAACAAATAAAGAGCAAGTGTACTATTTCGCAGAAGTAGTATAAAAGATTATCGTCTCCACAGGGATTAATTAACAAGTACCAAACTAATCAAGATATTCTATTGTTTAGACGAACAATGATTGAGTTGTTACGGTAACAAATAAAGAGAAATAAAGAACAATAATAAAGTGCGAGAATTAATTCAGTTGAGAGAAGCCTAGAGTCACGGTTTCACTTGCAAGCTTTGATTCTCTTATGTCTAATTCTACCTGAATTCCCTTATTCTATTTAATTACCAATCCCTTTACTAAAACTATTAATCCGTTTGGTCATTCGTGATTAATATTCTTTTTCCTAAATTAACCCTAGTTTGGTCATGCTAGAATTTAAATTCAAGAAAAGCATAAAGTGCAAAAAGGTTGAATGATTGGAAGACTAAATTATGGTTTGGTCATGCCCTAATTATAGCCCCAATTATCCTATAGGTCCACCAACTAATTGCGATGCGATCATTTGATCAACTAATTGATTATAAACATGCAAAGGGTAGCTAATCCTAATTATGTGATAAAAACAATAGGACAATATTAATTGAAATAAAAACCGGAATTCAAATATTAAATTAAAACATAAAAAGGTCTCTAAACATGCAAGATCCACCTAAGACTCTAGAAGAGGACTTAGGTATCCATAGATATTAAGAACAATAAAATGGAAATAAGGTTCATGAAATTACAAAGATAAGAATAACCCGAAAGTAGATAAATTCTTATTTTGAGTCTTGATGATATCTTTTTCTCGCTTGAGAGCTCTCTCTCACGGTGTCAAGAACAGTACCCCAAATCTTCAATCTCTCATCTGTCACGTTGTTACTGTGATGTGTGGCTCCCTTTTTCTCAAGTGAAGTCCTCCTTTTATATTAATTCCTTTTCTTTCTCTCCAAGCTAGGGTTGTGTGTTATTCCTTTCTCCTCAAGTCAAGTTTGTTTCCTTTTTTAATTGCAAGAGCACCTTTTTATCTCAATCCCTAAATATTAGGGTTTAGATCCTTCCTAAATATGTGTTGCTTGCTATCCACTCCATGCCTCTTTCTTTCTCTCCAAGCATATATTTACTTAAATTCCTTCCAAATGGGATTTTTTTATACCTTTTCATATATTCATACTTTCTGCAAATTAAAGAGCAAATTAAATCAGTAATATATATACTTGGTAATTATTGCTCTAAAAGTGACTCAAAAGTAATTCTAGAAATGCACTAAATTGGTGTTTTTCAGAAAGTTATAAAATTTGGAAAAAAAACACAAGTCAGGTCACGATAGAGAGAAAGTGCGAAGGAGTTCGGATTGCAGCACGATAGTTTAAGAGGAGGAGTGATCAGTGGTGGCCTGCGATGGCGAAGGTGATCGGGGGGGCGGGGGGGGGGTGAGGTTGAAGGTGACGGTGAGGGTTTATTCATTCGTTGTCTCGTTGGTGGATTGTGTTCACGTTCTTCTTTATTCTTTCTTTAGCGTTTTTTAGAATCCCGCATTTAGTGTTTTTAGGGTTTAACAAATTAATAGAAATGCATTGATTCTGTTTGGGTATTTGTTTAACATTTTTGATGTAGATTGATGATTTTGATGTTGTTGTTTATGTTTCTTGACTACTTTCACTTTTGTATGCATGTGCATTGATGTTTTGGGGACCATAACTGTTCTGTTTTTTGTGCCTAGTCAAATATTTGTTTTCTTTGGTGTTCAATGCATGTGGGTTGTACAGATTTGGTTATTAGTTTAATAGTTTATTCCTTTTCTTAGTCAAACATATATATATATATATATATATATATATATATATATATATATATATATATATATATTCCTCTTTACACTTCAAGAAAATCGATGATTTCACACGGACATTTAAGTAGTGGCAAATGTACTAAATTTAAAGCAAGAAAACAACATTTGCCACGATGACAAAAATTTGGTAAAAAAAACGCCGTCGCAAATCATTTGCCACGGAATTTCCGTGGCAAATGTTTCGTCGCAAATCCGTCGCTAATCCGTCGCAAATATCCGTGGCAAAGTCGCCGCAAATTTCATCGCAAATCCGCAGCAAATCCGTCGCAAAAATAAAAAAATTTAAAAAAATTAAATCTTCAAACATATATACATCTTTGCATAAAATTAAGCTAGCTAAATAAAATAAATCTATTTACATCAAAGATGTCACATATATTTATATAAATATCTTTGCATAATTTATATTTATAGTCATTAACGAACCAAATCAGCATCTATTTCAATTTACACATTTACAAATGCAATAGAAATCAAAATCTTTATTTGGATGGACTCCATGCAATCCTCACCCCATAGACAGCTGCAAATGAAAAAAGGCAAAGAAACCCAAGATGCATGACTAATCCCAGCAATTAGTTGTATAGCAGGCAACATTAAGCAGCACAAGCCCTTGAGATGAGGTCCTGCAACCCAAAAATCAACATCCATCTATGATTATTCGATACAGACAAGGAAATCAGTTTGTATTGTTATTCAGTTGCATGGTTTTATTTGTTAAAAACATAATAATGCAACTTAATAATTTCTTCTTTGATACAAAACATGGGGAAAAAATATAGAACAGAAAGCAAAAAAAAAAAGCCCTATACATTTCAGAAATGGTAACTCCTTGAAATAAACATGAGTGAAAGATAGAGAAGCCATAAGCAACACCCTATTCCAGAGCTACGAGAAAAGTTTAATGACGAACCTAGCGGCAGAACGGAAGGACATAGATGCCCAGAATAAAAATCTCTCCATTCATCTTGACCACATCCACTTCCATATATTTCAATTAGAGAAAGAAAGGTTGCTAATACTTGTGTGACCAAAAATACTCTACAGGTAAAGTCCTCCAAGACTGCACTCTGCAAAATCATTTTATACAGTATTTGCAGTGGATTCAGAATGGTGATGCACCGAGGAAACAAGCTTTATAATACAAAAAAGGTTAAACCTAAAAATCTACCTTATAAATCCAATTAGTTGAGCCCACCCAGCATCAGCAGTACTCCACTGATCCCCCCCAATGGCCAAAACAATATGAAATATGCCATGCGAGAGCAGCGTCAAAGAGGATAATATAAGAACATACCATGATATCAAAGATTGTTGATGGAAACGAGATCCTATTTGAAGTCATGAAGAAAAGATAATTATATTTGCGCCTAAAATACAAGATAATCACTACCAAGTGGTGAAATGATACAAACAAAATCATAAATTTAGAGCATACCTCTCTAAATTCCTAATAGGACACCAATCTTTTAGGTGTAAATAAAAAAAAGGCAGAAAACTCACGTGTTCATAAAAAAGATAACAAGTAGACTAGAGCAAGCACCTCACCTTTTCTAGGAGCAGTGTACTGAATGATAAGGAATGCTATCAAATCAACCATAGACAACAAACTCCAGTTAATCATAGATGCTGCATGAAACAGTTAAAAAGCTTCAACTGTAATTTTGTGAATAAAAGTTTAGACAAGGCAGAAAAAACAACTTTGGACAACCATACAAGGAGCTTCATGTGAATCCAAGCAATCCCACTCAAACTTCAGGTGGACTCACTTGTATAAAGTATACACAGTTGTGACTACAAGGGTTGTGTAAGTGACTTTGTCGGATCCAAAACCATGAGAATAATTATACATACATAAGCATACAATAATAATTCATTGCTTTTCTTAAAAGAAAAAAAAAAAGCAATGAACATACATAATAATCATACCCAACCACTTTTAGTTTTCATAAAACGCCATGATAGGAGTTTATGACAACTTCAATAAACATACATTTGAAGGCCAAATTCATACAAAGTTACTATTACTAAATATACAATCTGCTACCATTTAACATAATAACGTGAAGAAATGTAAAAAATGGTGAAAGCAAACCTGTAAGAAGGAGCAATAGGGATTCTGAATTTGCTAGAATCAGTGGCTACATCATAGTGTGGAAACAACTTGCCTTATAACATCATCTTTGAATTTGACAATTTCCCTAATCATCTACAAGTAAGGATCAAGTACATTCCTCTTTGTAGAGACGTGGTCAAAGATCAAGCAATCCTCTGTTAAAAAAATCAAAAGGAGGTCACAGCATCAAAGTCTAACCAAATGCTTCAATAAATTGAACAAATAAACAATCACTTTCAAAGTTTCTCAATAATATTAAACAAATAGCAATTAACCAAGCAGCACACAATGATCCTTTAGGGGGGAAAACAAAAGAAAAATTGCATGGCATGACAACAAATTCAAACATCCAATTCATACCTAGCCTACAATATCAAATAGAGACCAACCCAAACCATCTCAGCAACATAATAATATTTACATCCCAAAATAATCATATTCACAGAGTAAAACAACAAATAGTTGCAAGTAGCAACTGTAGCAGAGGAGCATTTGCAATAGTGAGGCCCGTAGGAAACTGAATTTCAATCATCAAAGTCAAAGGAGTAAATAAAGTCAAGTTGGAAAGGCTGATATGTAGCCATTGCACTATAGACAATATAGACAGTAGATAGTGTTTGATCAAAAGAATATCAGATAAAAAGTAACATTCTTACCTGAGAGTAGGAAGACTTAAAACAGCATAGCTTATCCATCAAGAATATAGACAGTAGATAGTGTTTGATCAAAAAAAAGCTATAAAATTCAATGCATATAAACACATAGTTAAGTTTTACTTAAAGAATGTCAGATAAAATTAAAGGTACAATATAATATAATAAGATGGATCTAACATCAAGAAACATACATACCCCATTAAATATTGCTGGAGAAGGGAAGTTTACTAGTGAACCAATAGAGTCACTAAGAAGATCAACACTTATAAACTCATCCTCCATGTACTGTTTTGGTCCTTTTTCAGCACAGCTTCCAGATCTTAACATAAGTGAAAACTCCGATTTTTCTTCTGTGTTTAATATTTGATTCCTAGACAGAATAGAATAAGGCTTGGATGTTAAGACAAAACTAACAAAATATATGTGTTAAAAAGCATACCACAGATTGAACAAAAATAAATAAACAACCCTTATATAATTTTGATTACACTAACCATGAAAAGCTGCTGGTGCAATGGCGCAACATTCTGATCAAAGTCCCTTGGAGGTTTCTCAATCGCGCCTGATTCAAATTCCGAACAGTATCCTCCATAGAACACTCAATGTAGCTGTGCAACCAATCCCTACAAAATTGCCAAAATGGATTCATAATAAAAAGACATGAATAAGGACTCCAAGTTACCAAATTGAAAACTTCAAGGATTCTTATATCTGATTCCTTTTGATTTGAACTTGTTGTCAAGGATTCTTCACTTGCAATTGATTAGTCACCCACTTCACATGATGAAAGTTGGGACAGACTTTGATTACAGTTTGTCTGAAATATGAGTTTTTTTTATTTATGTTAATAGCAACATATCATCTCATAGTATCTAAACTAAAGAAGGATAAAACATATAAGAATGATTTTATTAAATACCTGTTGTGAGTTGTGACTTGCAGATGCTTTAAATTTGGTAACTTGGAGTCCTTTTAATTTGAAAACAGAATAAAACATGAACCTGCAAGTCCTCAACTTTCCGCACAGAATGAACAGGTAGGGTTGGTTTGGTGTCGATCTCTACGAAAATATATATTGTGTCTTGCAAGAATTCAAAACCTAATAACAACAAAATAAAACCCAAAATCAGAGGAATATTTAGAAACGCTTCATTTATTATACACACAAAGAAAAAAAGTAGCATCCTCTCCTAGTCCTACAAATTGGATCAAGGCTGGTTCCTTAGATATGAAGCTTATTTCAGAGCTGAAGCTTATGTCTAGAAGCATGAGTAGTTAAAAACAATAACTTCTGTATGACAGGACAAGTATAAAAATAGGACCTGTATATACATTATGTGGATTTAATTACTGTGACAACTAGTGCAAAATTAAACACATGTCAATAACAATAAATAAACAAACAGAACTCATTAATAAACAAGAACAGCAGCAGCAAATTAGTTAATCCAATGGTGTTGCTAAGGTGAGGCTAAGTAAGTTTAAGCCATGACAGCATCAATTTCTTTTGAACCAGTGATATATAGCACAAGCTATTTGATCAAACTAAGACCAAAATGGACATAAACAAAGGTTAAATTGTATCGTAGAAACAAACAAACAAACTGAATAATAGAGACAAACCGGTTTGTAAAATAGAAAACCCTAAAATCCTATTTCAAATACAGAATACAATAAAACTCACAAGTGAAATGATGTTAACTCTGCAATGTTGGAATCGAAAAAACACAAACGCGCCTTCCTTGCGCGCGAAAGAGAAGTCATGCGGTGCTGTGAAAGTGAAAGAAGAACTGAGTTGTGAGAGGGAGGAGTTGTGAGAGGGAGAAGTGAGAGGAAACCAATAAACCTATGAACACCAAAACAAAACCAAAATCAGCTTTAAGAGAAACAGAGGAAGCAATATACCATATTGAAGAAGTAGAAATGAGAAATAGAGAAAGCGAAATACCTTTGTTGAGCGATTTGTATCGGTCACTTCTAAATCTGAGGTTGTTAGGTTTCGCACAAACTGAGGATGACGATTTTGAGGTTGGGTTCCATTGATGCAAGCTTTGGAGTGGAGAAGATGAGGGGTCTAGGGTTTGTTGGTGTGAGAGAGAGAGAGAGAGAAGTGAGAGTGAGGAGAGTGCAGTGGAGGTTGAGGGAGGGCGGAGGTGAGGAGAGTGAAAGGTGGAGAGTGAGCGTGAGAACGATCGAAGGAGGGCGGAGGGAGAAGGTCGGAGAGGAGGGCGGAGGGAGAAGGTCGGAGGGAGAACGAAGGTGGAGAGTGAAAGGAAGAGACGTTCTGAACGTTCTGATTTCATGTATCGGGCTCTTTTTATTTTGACAAATGGGTTGCCACGGATTTGCCACGGCATCTCCGTGGCAAATGTCTGTCCTTTCACATGTCCGTGGCAAACCCGTGGCAAACACCAGAGGGAAATTTCGCGCCTCTATTTTTTACTCATGCCGTCGCAAATCCGTGGCAAATTACTGACGGAATAAGCTCCGTGGCAATTGCTGGTGGCTAAAGCAAGCTTTTCTTGTAGTGTTATAATTTATTTATTTATTAGTTTTTGGGAATTTACAGATATGATTTTCACAGTTTGTTGTCACCATGGAGGTAATTTTGTGAGAGATTGAGTTATATGTTACAAAGGGGGATATGAAATAGCAGTTGGGGGTCTTGACATTGATAAATGGAGTTATTTTGAAGTTGTTAGGTTGTTAAAGCATAAACAACAATGCAATATTGGATGTCTTGATCATTGTCTCATTAGACATCATTAATTCATAAACAACATTACATCATTAACAAACATTACATGCTACATGATTTTTTCCATAGCAAAAAGCCAACATAACCATATAATCAGCATTCCTGTAAGCCATTTCACTTTACTCCTCTCAGCCCCCAACTCGGTGTTCAACTTTGTAACTTTCAATGAACCCAACTTCGAAAATTGCTCAGAACAATTAGAAATAATTGATCATTGGGCTACCACAGCTTGTTCTAGTCTTGCATTTTCCATTTCAATATGTTGGGAGGCATTTACACATCAAGCTTATCATCCCAAATGAACAACTAACATGTCACCCTCTTCACAAAAAAATAGCACAATTAACAAGTAATTAACATAATTTAATTTTCAGAAATAAGTTAAAATAAAATAATTAATTTCAGTAGCTAATTAGCAGAAAATAATTACAACAAATGGAGAAGAACTTACATTCCAGTTCAAGAATTTCAACAACCTTCGTCCCCTATTTTCATCAGTGCCTGCAATGTACATTCTCATGGGTAATCCACATCCACAAAGAGGAACCATTTCATGCCTTGAGATAGCTACCTGATGGCCTAGCTTTACCACTTTACATTTTTGCAGAGAGTGATAGAGGGAGAGGGAGAACACAAGAGCGAGGGAGAGAGAGACACTACAACAAATTTGGGAATGAGTAGCGCTTTTTTTAGCCATAGATAGTGCTTTCGAGCGCTACTAATCTTGGCGCCACTCCACTCCCCAATGGGTAGCGCTTAAAAAAGCGGCGCCAATTGATATGAATGAGTTTTCACTAAAAACACTACTAATTCCCTTAGCGCCTTTTAGGAATGGATAGCGCTTTTTAGTAAAAGCGCTACCAATTCCAAAAAGGCACTAAGACCACCAGTAGCGCTTTTAATAAAAGCGCTACTGATGCTCTTAAATTTTAATTGAATGAGTAGCGCTTTTTCTATAAATGCTACCTTTTCCTTTTTTTTTCAAGATTTTTTTGTTTTGATTTATTCTCTCTATTACATTATAAATTTCAAATGCATTTAAATGCAGTATTTACACCGTTACTACCAAAATAAATTTAAAAAACACATATATTAAAAAAAATTAAATAGGAGTTTTATTAATGAAGTCAGGTAAAGGCTTAAGACAAGCCAAGACAATGAAAATTACAACTTTCTTCATGAATAAAGTTGAAGCAAATGGGCCACAATGACCTTACATAATAAAAATTACATTAAACTATGATAACTTATAAATAAAACACAATGTACTAACACCAGTCATTACTCCAATCCTTCAAAGATTAGCTTGGCAAAGAAACAACTACTTTTTGAGTCATTAAACCATGAATTCGACTTGTGCTTATTCCAACCGGTTTCAAGAATTAGAAGAACCAAAAACACATGAGAAAAATAAGATAAAAACTATTACTTGCATTCTGGAAGATACAGTAACTCTGCCCCAAGCCCAAAGCGTGCTCCATTACAAAACCTTGTACTTGCATTGTGTAATAAAGCATCATTGTTATGAGTTGAAAGTAATAGTTAATACATCAAAGAAAGTATTTTACATTCTGCTCTAACAACTATAGTTGATACATCATAGCGAGTATTTTACATTCTGCTTTTTAAAAAGCGCTACCCATTCATTTCCGTGTTTAGGGCATAAGTTGTGTTTTTTAGAAAGCGCTACCCATTCATTTTCGTGTTTTTTGGGCATAAGTAGCCCTTTTTAAAAATCGCTACCCATTCAATTCCGTGTTTTGGGCATAAGTAGCGCTTTTTAAAGCGCTACTCATCTACTATGTGTTTTTCTCATAAGTAGTGCTTTTTATAAGCTGCTACTCATTCTTTTCCTTGTTTTCATCTTTATTAGAAGCGTTTTTTTAAAAGCGCTACTTAAGATATTACAAAAGTAGCGTTTTTTAAAAGCGCTAATAAAGGGGACGCTCTTTTTTAAAACTTCAATTGTGGTGAGGACAAGAGGAAGATGAGATGGAGACGAGAGATAGAGATAGAGTGAGAAGAGGAGAGGGAGCGTTGTTTGTAGTTTCAAGAAATTGAGAGAGACGTAACGATGAAGAAGGGGATTTGGGATTTTTGATTTCCACATGGCAGTCCACATAAGCACATATTCGTGTTACCAATGTTAACACCATTAAAATATGACACATCATCTGTCCAAAAAGAATGTGACATATCAACTTAAAAATGACATCAGGGACTAAAATAAATAATTTTAAATTTTGCAAGGGCTATTTTATTTTATTTTGTAGGACCAAAATGAATATTCAATATAATTGGAGAGACCAAAATGATACTTAAGACCTTTAGTAATATATATTTTGGTACCTTGAAAAAACAACTTCAAGAAGTTATAATAAACTTTTTTTGCAGACAACATAATTAGATCAAAAAGCCTAATCAAATAAAAATAGCTAGCATACATAGCTTGCAAATAATGAAAAAACATATTACCTTTGTTTTTATTTATAAGACAAAATTGTAGTTGTAGGTTCGTTGAATAAGTGATGTATATCTGGTAATGTAGATCAAATACATCATTATCCAGTAAATCTAAATAAACATTTTCTCTTATAAATAGAACAAGAAGTAGTATAATTGTCATGCGTAAGTGGAAAACCCTATTATAATCAATTGCGATATGGAAAACTGAAAAAAAATCCTCGATTTTTCTTTTGGATAAGGAAAAAAAACCTTAGGTTATCATGAATATGTATACGAGAGCTTGTTCCCCCACAAAACACATGTCAAATAATTGTCATGTTTGGAAATGAAACTAGTCTCTTCTGTTTTGCTATATATATGCAATGTTGGTTGAACCCAAGAGTTCCCCCAAACACTTCATGGAAGAAGGACTATCTTATATCCCCTAATAATGGGTACAAACGAGCCAGTCCCCTCAGATGAAGCATTCAGAGGAACTCCAAGAAATACCCAACATATAATCTCTTATATTATTATACATGCTTCAACGTGTTGAGTTGGCTACACAAATTTACAACAACCTTCCTATTTATAGTGGTAGCTTTAACCTTTAGATGTTCTTAATGGTTTTTTTTTTTGTGGACATGGAAAAACATACGTAATAAAGACACGTTCTTCCTTTGAACCTAGTCAGGATGTTGGGCTATATAGAAGGGTGAGACTATATAAAAAGAGGTTCTTTCTGCATTAAGTGATGGAATGGGTTCGTTTATGGTCAAGTGTATCAAATGATATGTCTAAAGTGAACATAAGATCCTTCCTGCCTTTTCCACTCATTTTCATTACTTTAAAGCTAGCTAGGTCAAATATATATTAGAAGTTAGATAAAAAGTTTAATTGGTATTCACCACCGTCGTAACATTTTTTACACCATCAACCAATTAAAAATTATGGTATATTTTAAGGTAGTTGAGATAAAGTACATTTTTTTAATGTGACATTTCGTGATTGATTGACGTCGTAAAAAATCTCTTACATTGACGATACAAATAAGTTATCCTATTATAAGTAGTCCAATGTATTTAGAAAATAATAATAAATTGCATGTCCTTTCAATGAGTGTGTGTCAAAAATGAAAGGAAATGAATGATTTTTTCACGCATAGGAGTATGGGGCGAGGAATGTCTGGTTAACCTAAATAAGTTACCAAAATGGAGATTATGGATTAAGGATCTAAGCCTTATATATGCAGGGGAAGCCTCGATAGCTAAGTATGGAAATCCATATTCGCTTTGTTTTAAATATAAGTAAAAAGAATACATGTATCGATCTACAATTTGGACCAAATCATACAACCTCTTTAATTATCGGATATATATATATATATATATATACCTCTTTAATTATATATATATAAATATATATATATATATATATATATATATATATATATATATATATATATATATATACCTCTTTGTTTATATTTAATTCTGGATGTAGTTATACCCTTACCTCACTATGGTCCCTCAAATGTAACACCTACCTCGAAAACATGAAATGTGTGTATTTTGGAAAAAATTAACACAAGACTATCAACCATGACTTGGCTAAGCTAACTTTCATCCACGGCCGCAGTTGAAAGCAGTCAAAGATCCTTCTCAAGTTGAGTAGCCACTTAGTTTTAGCTGGACAAAACACTAGTGTATTGTCCGCAAATTGCAAGTGTGACACACTAACTTCCTGGAATCCGATTTTGATAATCCTTCCATAATACCAAGCCTTATAGCTTGACTCATCAAGATGTTGAACACTTCAAATGCTGATTTGATCGACTGTTGGTTTCAAGATTTGGAGGCTCCAACAT
This sequence comes from Oxytropis ochrocephala, assembly GCA_020916435.1. Lineage (NCBI taxonomy): Eukaryota > Viridiplantae > Streptophyta > Magnoliopsida > Fabales > Fabaceae > Oxytropis > Oxytropis ochrocephala. The sequence goes on from CM037092.1 coordinate 27,634,723, forward strand.
CTCTCTCCTTTCGCCTTCTCTCTCTACTTTTCACTTCCTCTCATGCATCATTATCCCCAAATTGAAAAATTAGGGTTTTGGATTCCAACATCTTCCGAAAAAACACATACTTGCGTTGACATTATTGCAAAAAAGGAAGTTCCCTCTACAAACCCAAAACCCTAACTTTTCAATTTGGGGATGGAGATGAAGAGAGGAAGAGAAAAGAGGAGAGAGAAAGAGGGCGAAAGGAGAGAGATGGACGATGAGGAGAGAGAGAGAGGGGGGGTTTTAGTGGTGGTGATGGTGGTACAATGGAGAGAGAGTAAGAGGGTGGTGGTAGTGCTTGGGGAAAGAAGATGTTTTTTTATTTGGCAAAAGTTCACTTTGGTGATTTATGTTTTCACCAAAAAAATATCAATTTCATTTATGTTTTTTTGTTGCATGTCACCTAATAACGACCACGAAGGTGTTGTTAAAGTCCGTGGATGGAAATGTTAAAAGAGGACAATTTTGACACAGATTTGAAGAATAAATAATCAAAGTGGGAAAAAAAGTATAAATGACCAAACTGAAATTTGATGAAAGATAAAGAAACAAAATTGTATTTTGGTCTATCCTATTTCAAACTCCAAGGAGGTTTTAATGAGACCCCTTATATTTGTAACAGTTGGAATGCCCATTTGCATACCCTTTAATATAATTTTTGCTTATAAAAAAAACTCCAATTGCTGCGGAATGGTTTGAAAAAGCGTACATTTGCCCTAGTGAGCTTTAAAGGTATGAAAATGACCTCAAGGGCAACAAAAAATCTTATTGTTCACTTTAGCCAATATGTTGTGAATCACTTTACCAACAACGAATCCACTTCATTACTAAATGCCGCAGGAACCTCTCTTAAATCTTCCCCTTCTTGGCCAGTATAGTGACTAGGTTCATAGCAAGAAAGTATCTTCATTACGTAGGTTTCTTCATGTCCACATAAAATTCACCTTTATTTGTTCTTTGAACATATAATCCTCAACAATAAATAGCTCATTTCTGTGCTTTTGTGTAATATGTTGTATATGAGATTATCTGTTGGATGTCTCTTGGAGTTCCTCTGAACGCTTCATTCGAGAGTCTAGCTTTATAATGGAGAAAAAACTAGTCCACCGTCGATGAAGTGTTTGGGGGAACTCCTTGATTCAACCAACACTGCATGTGTTTTTGTAAGAAACTTGTATTCATGATGATCAATCGAACTGCAGGTTTTGTCTCACTTTTCCATTTAGCAATTGATTTTTTCATCAAATATTTTGGGATTTGATTATCATTTTGCTATGCTGCTTGCTATTTCTAGCTTCATGAATTTCTCCAAAATATGCTTTCTGATCTGATTCCGTTGTATGCCAAAAAGTTAATTAACAACAGTGATGCAATATATTTGGGTCTATTGATATAGGTCTAGCCGTCTAGATTGTTACATTTGGATCAAAGAAATAACAACAGTGATGCAATATACTTGATTTTAATTGGTGCATATGTATAGTGATCTATGGTAGCATGTTTTCTGATTATACATACATACAGATCATTGTCTACTCGCTCTGATCTTTCTTATAAGCAAAAATTAGTCGATGTCAATCTCCGTCGACTAATTTTGTTTATGAAAAAGACGAAAGGGAGTATTCTGCTTTAGTGTGCTAGCTAGCTAGTTATTGAATTGGCTTCTCAGAAGCTTGAAAAAAATAGCTAGTGCGATTCTCTTTTAAATTTTAATTGCTATGTCTGCTTTCAAATCTAGTGATTTGGTCCCTTGATTTCTAAGAGGTATAGATGGAAATAGTGTATGCATAACACTAATCAAATGCTATTCATTAAAAATATTTCAACTTACCTAAAATTAATTGCAGTCATGTCAAGGAAAATTATTTTGTTTATTGATGTTTTGTGCACACGATAAGCATGTTAGAATCAAAATAAGTGATAAGTCTTGTCTCTCAATAAGTTTAATTAATGCTAACAACGTAAATAGAACACTTTATGTTGAGGTTATTTAACATACTTTTTAGTTTTTAGGTGTGCAGATGTAATGTTTGATATCATTTTTCCACGGTATATCAAGTGAGAGGAGTTTTGATATGAGAGAGTGAAATAAGTAAATTTTGACCGTATAACAATACATGAGTGATTGTGATTAAGAAGAGGTGGATAGTTATCACATTGACCTTTTTTTTCTGAAACAGGTTATCACATTAACTTTTTGTTTTAATCTCAAACTTTAACTATTTAATTTATGGCTAGAATTTAGGGGTGTCAAAATGTATGAATTGGATGGATATGGATTTTGATTATAATGGATGGATTGGAAAAATCCATTTAAAAATTTATATCCATTAGGATTGTATAAAAAAATCCAATCCAATTCATCCATTGACTAAAAAAGTCCATCCAATCTATTAATTAACAAGTTTTTTAGGGATGGATATCCAATCCATCCACTTATATAATAATTTAATAAAAAAACTTTTGTATTATTAAAAAATAAAAAAGTCTATAAATATAAATATTCATATTATATATTATACTTATATTTTTAGGCTAAATATCACTTTTGGTCTTTTATCTTTGCTCTAAGTTTCACTTTGGTCCTTTATCTTTTTTTTTGGTCCGTTTTGGTTCTTTATCTTTCATTTCTGTGTCAGTTTGGTCATTTATCTTTATTTTGTTTCACTTTGGTTCTTTATCTTACATTCAATCTCATTTTTTGGGTAGAAGACATTAAATTGCGTTTATTTGTAAAAATAATGTCAAGGAGTTAAATGAAACAGAAACTTCATTAGTATATTAGAATATAAGCTGGTAAGAAAAAACACTAAAATTTGGTAATGGCAAAGGTAGCTCCTAGAATACGTCTCTAATAATTTTTTTGTCCATATGAAAATGCAAATAATGGGTTCTTTGGGCTCACATTATAAAATAAAACATGTATATTTAAAAGTTTAAGAACATACTGATAATGTTAGACAACAAAATTATTCATTAGAATATTCTCTATAATATTCTCATTGTAAATAATTACTATAGTCAAATTATAGGACAAAGACATTAATAGTCATTATTGGCATTAATAGTCATTAGTGCACGTTATTGTATAGTTGACCATATGATGTATATATTGCACATATCAATGAGAATAACCTGTCCACGAGCCACTTTCTCGCGAACGAAATGTATATCCATCTCAATATGTTTGATGCGCTGATGTTGATCAGGATTGCCTGAGAGATATATTGCGCTGACATTGTCGCAATAAACTAAAGTGGCTTTATGGACCGGGTGGTGTAATTCAAAAAGAAGATTCCGGAGACAGCAAGACTCGGACACCACGTTAGCAACTCCTCTATATTCTGCTTCAGCACTGGAGCGAGACAAAGTTGGTTGACGCTTAGAGGACCAGGAGATCAGATTGTCCCCAAAGAAAACACAATATCCAGAGGTGGGTGGTGTATGGAAAATACATACACTTGTGTGCAAGTATACACAGTCCAAAAACAAGTAGTAAAAAGATCGAACCCACAAAGATTGAAAAACTCACTTTTAAAATCAATATAAAGTAATAAAGTGTAAAGTAACTAAGTTACAAAATAATTTTGGAGTTTAAGTGATGATCACAATTAAGTTAGAAAGAAAGCAAGTAAAGAGTGTTGATAATGCAAATGAGAAAAGCTAGTTGGAATGTCTTCATCAAGTAATTTACTTTAAGTGTGTGATGCGAGATGTGATGCATTTACTTTGAATCTTTATTGCATTAGCTATGTGCCTTTCTGACCACTTTCTTGAGTTTTATTACGACTCTTCCGATCCTTGCTTTTGCAAAGTAAAGAAAGGGTTGTCAATGCCTTTCTTGCCTCCTAGCAATTATCCAAGTTGCTAAAATAAATTCACTCTTGTATTTTAAGTACCCACAATTTATCCTATGGACTATACTATCCTATCTCTAGGACTTAGCATGGTTTTCACAAAGTTTTCTTTATGTAAAACACTCACCCATATTAGTTCTTGATTTCTTAATTGTAAGCCATTTCTAGTCATTTACAAATCTACTTATTCTAAGTGATCAAGTTTAAAATAAGTTTTGAAAAGATTATCAAGCAAGAACTAAAGTACAAACATACATACATGCAACATACTTACTTAAAAGCTCATTAAATGATTAGAACATTCCAACTAACAGAGGTTTAGCTAACAATAGACATTGCAAGATATATATAAACTGAATAGACCATGTTTATATAATAGAAATCACAAAAGAGAAACAACAAGGTAAAAGTTACAAATGTTGAAGCCCTTTGTATGAAATCTTCTAGCAATTCACTAGCATTACTCCTTAGCACTATACAAACACTATGAAATCGAGTTAAGGGTCAATTCCTTCCTTTCCCTCTTATAAAATAGAAACTAACTATGTATATTGAAATTTTGATCTAACTTATGGATTGTGATATATTTCCAAATGAAGATGTGAGGTCCTTTTATAGCCTTCAAGAGAGGTGCTTCCTTCCTTCATGTTGAAGTAATCTTGAGTGGATAATAGCTGTAGTTGCTTTTCAGAGGTTGATCCCAAGTTGAAATCTTTGACTTATTACATAGGGCGGTTCCATGGTGTATGAACATGTGTCCCTATGATGGTGACTCTTCAAAGCTATGCCTATAGCTATGTGTGAATGGTAGGCGCCTACTATACAAGGTGGGATGGCTTCAGAAGACTAAACATGAGGTCAGCAATTGCAAGTGGATGCTCATGAAGCTGGCTGCTTATTCACCAAGTAGTGCAGATTTGATGCAGGATCAGTGCAGGAGCATTTGATGCAGAAAGCATTGAGATCGCAGACCTGAACAAAACATCAAACATACCACAATATATCCAAAATGGCCTATTAATAACTATAACCATTCAAATCACTCAAGTTATCATATATCACACTAAATACTATATAAACTCTTTATTATTACTTGAAAGAGAGCAATTACTAAGTTTAAACATATGAAATACTCTATATAAAATAGAGTTATCAGTGGGGCGTCTAGTGTCTGGGCATCCACCCCAGTCAGCATCCGTGTAGGAAATAAGACTTGAGATGGAAGATTTGTCAATATGTAAGCCATGGTCAAGGGTGCCTTGAATGTAGCGCACGATTCTTTTAAGGGCATGCATGTGTGCATCTTTTGGCTCATGCATATGTAAGCAAACTTGTTGCACAACATAGGATATATCCGGTCTCGTGAAGGTGAGATATTGTAGAGCTCCTGCTAAACTTCGATAATGTGTAGGATCTGAGCGAAGAAGCACTGAGTTTGGCTTTAGTGTAGACCGGTGTTGTGGAGGGCTTACAAGAGCTCATGCCGGCTCGCTCAATAATTTCTTCTGCATATTTTCGTTGAGAGAGAAACAACCCACCTGCATGTCGTGTAGCTGCAATGCCCAAAAAATAGCTCAAAGGACCCAAGTCTTTCATAGCAAATTCAGAAGCAAGGAGTGACATAAAGGAATTACGAAGAGCAGTAGAGGATGTTGTGAGAATTATGTCATCAACATAAAGTAGAATGTAGGTTGTGTCAGCTCCTTTGTTATAAATGAATAATGAATGATCAGATTTGCTATGTGAGAAACCAATAGTTGAAACATAATCTGCAAACCGTTGGTACCAAGCTCGAGGGGCTTGTTTGAGTCCATAGAGAGATTTTTTCAATAAGCACACATAATCGGGATGAATGGGATCTCGAAACCCCATCGGTTGATGCATGTACACAGTTTCATGGAGCTTACCGTGGAGGAATGCATTTTTAACATCCAACTGATGAATGGACCAAGATTGTGATAAATCCATATCACATGCTTGTTTTGAATGTTAAAACTGTGTTTTGAAGGAAGATTTTAATGAAAACCAGTAAAGTTTGAGCAGAATTTGTGAATATTTGAATCTAGTTTTTTTTGTAGTGTTATATAGGTTTCTTTATGTTTATGTGTTCAGGAACTAGATCAAATTGAAGAACAAGTTGTGCAAACAAGAAGTGAAGTTGGAGCAATTTAGGAAGAGTTAAGCAGCAGCAAGTTTCTGGTAGCACCAGACAGCACCCGACGGTCTCATTTTGTTCTAAACATCCATTGGTGGAGTTAGTCTTGTTTCTGCTGCGCGTAAGCGCCTGTCACGCGCAAGATTGCAAAAATTCTCCAAAGCTGCTGCGCATAAGTCGCGCGTAAGCGCCAGTCACGCGCAAGTGTGCAGTATTTTCCAGTAGCTTTGCGCGTGTCTTGCGCGTACGTGCACCGAAACATAGCTGATCACTTAAGTAGCGACTTGGAACTCGAAAAAAGGAGTTTTTTACACGCTTGCAAACCCTAGAACTCAAAGACACTCATCTCATATCATCTCTATTTAAGATTCAAGGCTTGGGAACAAGATTTGGAGCTTCAAATGAGTTCATCTTCTTCATTCAAGTGTAATTTCCGTTTTTCCTCCTCTTCCTCTATGCGTAGCTAAATCTCTTTTTGTTAGGGATGAATGAATATTGAGAAAACACTATTGTAGTTGGTTTAGATCTATTTTTATGCTAAATTCTCTCTTACTTTGTGTATTGAATCTTTGTTCTTAATGCTTTTTATGACTTGATCACTCATGAGATGATCTATGATTCATTTATGGAATGGAAATTTTATATTTGAATGTTTGAGATTGAATACCTTCAACTCTTAGCTTGGGAATAATATTTGAGTTGTTGTATATTGCAAACCCTTGATTGTAATGCTTGTCGTCAATTAGAATCACCTAAGGGATTAGGGGTTTTAATTAACAACAAAGGATCAATTGCCTAAGGAATTAGGAATTAGTTAATGTTGTGGGTTTGATAACAAAGTTAAAGAAAGAGTAATTTTCTAATTCAAATCAATTGCAATAGTGTGGAATCAATAGGAGTTTGTCCCTAACATCTTTTACCATCTCATCTTTTCAAGCGTTCTTCGGTTTCTATTATCAAAAATACAAAAACATTTTATTGTCTTTACCTTAGAGTTTTATTACTCAATCATATCAACCTAATATTGGTCTATTTGTGTTCGTTTAGTTGTTGTTAACGCTTATTGGTATTTGCATTCGATCATTGAGTTCGACACTCGGTCTTACCGTTTTATTATTACTTGCGACGATTCGGTACACTTGCCGAAATCTTAACATAGAGCAATGCTAAGAACTGTCCGGATAGTTGCCGGTTTCACCACTGGACTAAACGTTTCATCACAATCCACACCAACCTGTTGAGACCTGCCATCACAAACAAGACGGGCTTTGTGCCTCTCAAAAGAACCGTCAGATTTCTTTTTATGATAGAAAACCCACATAGAACGAATAATATTAGTGTCAGAAGGACGGGGAACCAACTCCCACGTCTTATTTTTAATAAGAGCTTCAAATTCGTCTAGCATGGCCGTTTTCCAATTTGGGTCGGATAAAGAAACTTTTGGGTTACGGGGAATGGGTGATGGTGCAATAGCGGCTGACAAATTGAATTGATGTTTGGGTTTATGAATCCCATGCATACTGCGTGTTGAGATGGTCCGAAGTGGGGGTTGATTTGTTTGTGGCAGACTTGGGCTAGGTGGCGTTTGGGTCGTTGGGGTTGAGATGGCTGGCAGTGGTGTATTTGGCCGTGGAGATGTGGGCAAGTTTGGTTGGTGGTCTGGTGGTATTTGGCTCAATTTGTGTTTGATGTGGTGAGGTGGATTGAGTATATAAGTGGTGATGCCAAAAGGGGTGTAAACCTTCATTTAAATAATCATAGGTGTGAGATGGAGTGGGATGCAGCTTGGCAAAAGGGAATTGGGACTCATCAAAAATAACATGTCGACAAATGATTATTTTGCCATTTGATAAATCATAGCTTATATCCTCTATGATGTGTTGGGTATCCCAAGAAAACACAAGGAGTGGAACGAGGTTGTAATTTGTGTATTGTGGTGGAGGGGAAAAGAGGATAACACAAACACCCAAAGACTCGTAAATGTGTGTAGGATGGGTCTCTATGATAGAGTATTTGAGTGGGGGAATAATTTGACAGTAGTTTGGTTGGGAGGATGTTTAAGAGGTAAGTTGCCATGTGAAGTGCATGATGCCAAAATGAAGGTGGCATGGAGGAATGGGCAAGGAGAGTTCGAATCAAGTTGTTGATGGCTCTTATTTTACGTTCGGCTTTGCCATTTTGTGGAGAGGTATATGGGCAAGAAAGACGAAATGTCATACCATGAGTGTGACAAAATTTGTGAAAAACCTCATTATCGAACTCCTTTCCATTATCACATTGAAAACATGTCATATTCATTTGAATTGAGTTGGAATGAATGCACTAAAGAACTAGAAAATGGAATAAACTTGCGATTTTCTTCCACTAGAAAAAGTCCATAAGAAATTAGTGTAATCATCCAAGAAAAGAATATAATACTTATGACCGGCAGAACTTAAAATTGGTGATGTCCACAAATCACTATGTATTATATCAAAAGGTCTGGTAGTGGAGGAATTTGAAACATAAAATGGCAACTTAACATGTTTCCCAAAAACACAAGATTGACAAACAGAAGGACACAAAGAGTGTTTGCAGTCAATAAACTTATTATTTGTAAGGGAGCGTAAAACAGGTGCTCCTGGGTGTCCCAAACGGTTATGCCATAAAATGAAGAAAAGAGTGCAAAAGTTGATGGAGTGGTAGTTGATGGAGTGTTGGTGATAGGATATAGATCCCCAGTACTATCACATCTCATGAGGGGCATCCCCGTCGCTAAATCCTTCAAAGAAAACCCAAAAGGATCAAATTCAACAGACACATAATTGTCAGTTGTGAAACGATGAACATAATTGCAAAACATTTTTTTAAAATGAAGGGTGGGTGAGGAGGTTTTAAAGTTGTTTGTCCATACCCATGAATTGGAATTTCATGGCCACTGCCAACAGTAATATTATTGCTCAAATTAGAATAAGACGAGAGAGTACCTCGAGATGCTGACATGGTTGATGTTGCGCCTGTGTCCATGTTCCAAGTCTCATCAGGAACATTCAGAGATAAACTTTGCATTGCCGCATCAATGTCAGTGGGAGCAAGCTGTGAAGGAGGTCCATAAGTATTGAATGCTTGTTGGGGACGATTGCCAAGGATTCCGGGCTGACGCGCGGGAGGAGGCAGAGTTCATGATGATGTGGGGTAAGGGAAAGGAGGAGTGGCCCATGTTTGTTGACCTCAAGGTCCCCACGGTGGGTACGACATCCACTGGGATGGGTATTGCTGCCATTGTCGCTACTATGGTGTTCCACCGTGTTGTTGTCCATTATTGTGGTTGTTGTTGTTACAACCTCTACCTCAATTTCCACCGTGGCGTCCGCGTCCACGCTTTTGGCCGCGTTTCGGGCCATTGTTGCCACGGCCAAACGGAACATGGGGGCTGGAACCGTGACCGCGGCCAGCAGTAGATGCATCGTCAGTGGTATGGTTGGTTGCGAGAAGCGTGGTGCCAGCGTTAGTGGCGGCGGAGGCAGCCTGCTTAGCCTTGCGAGTTTCTTCAAGGATTAACCTCGATTGTGCCTCATAAAAAGGAGGTAAAGGATCACTCTGCTGAATGAAAGTAGCAACACCATCATAGTTCTCATTTAAACCCGCAATTAGTTGAAGAACTAGTCGTTGATTAGAGACCGGTGCACCAACATTAGAAAGTTGGTCAGCAAGCATTTTGAGTTCTTGGCAGTATGCCGAGATGTTTGGATAATCATCCATATGAAGAAACTACAACATATGGATCACAAGATGACCAAGAATGGTTGGTAGTCAATCTATGTATGATATCATTGCTTTCGTGACAATACAAGTTATAACAACTACAACATAATGTGAGGCTTTTAAAGGCTTAAGTATGCAACCTTTGCTTTGTTGAAAATGCAAGATAAAAGACAAACAAATTAATTGCCCACCATGATGGAATTGGTAAGTAGTTTTGTGATCTAGGCATCATTTTATACAAATTGTCGATGAAACTTCAAGAAGCAGCCTAAATATCTTGTGTATCCAGAAACAACTGAGGTCCTTAAGTACTACCAAAGATACTCAACCAGATTAAAAACACGACATTAATAAAGTATGGTAATATTTCACATAAGCTCTACATTTATGAAATTTTCCAGTAGTTCACATAAGCCCAACATTTATCCAAAGTATGCAAAAGGATATGTATGAATAATATATTTATCCCCAAGCATGCATGGGTAAAACTTTGAGCAACTTCTTCAAATTATTAATCAAAGTGATCCTAGCATGATACACATCATATGCAATTGGTACACAGTTTTTCACCAGTAACCCTTTCTTTGGCGCCGACATTGGTTTTCCCATGCTTATCTTTCATCTACTTTATCCTCTCACTATCTGCACGTCGTAGTTCTACAATGGGAACTGGAAAAGGCTTCTTCTACTTTCTCGAATAATGGCAAGGAAATCCGCATTTTGAGGAACTTCATCTGTAATGGCAAATGCATCCCGACAAAACCCGTTTGGTCAAATTCTAATCTTTACGGGAAATCTAATTAAAATTAGTGATGCACTAGTGTCGTCATTGATTCGATAGAGATAGAGTCACGCAATCTAATTCGTGACCCATTTGACCACATTTAGCCCACCAATATCCTGGTTGTTCGACCATCATTTTTTTGCCCCCACACAAAATTCTAGATCCTTCACTAAGCCCAAGGGCTTATTTCACAAAGTCAATACCCAAAACTCGACTTAATGCAAGAAGCAAGCCTTTTCATAGGTTGATCATCAAAAGAGATATCAACCTCCTTAATATTAGACACAAAGGCCAGGGGCTTATTTATACACATATTCTCTTGCGGTTGTGATACATCATCCAGGTGTTGGTACTCACAATTTTTAGGTGGTTAGCGTAGTTGGAACCAATAATAAATGTACATGCAACTATAGAAAAATTGATAAGCAATTTCAGATCTAAAATGCTGATTAATTATTTCATTTTAACAATGTAACTTCATTTTAAACCACCATTTCAACTTCTTTAAGTGTTTATGGGATCCCTATATCTAGGCGCATAGTGGATTTATATTGTTTAGGTAAATCAGTACCAGCCTAAATGCACATTTCCATCACTGTCGGAGCCTTCCCATAAAAATTCCTAAGCTCTGGTTTCAGGAATGGTCTGTTTATGTTAGGAACATGCCACACAAATTTTAGTGGTATCAATTCATCCAGCACTGTAGATTTCCAATCATTGCGTTGTGTGCAATCATTTCCAATTCATCCACACAGTTTTGAGCTTTGTGCCCATTGGTAACATGAATTTCAGAGAAATATCCACACACCCTCACATGGTACATCCTAACTACTCTCCTAGCACCTCTCCTCGTTTGTTTCCATGCTTGCAGTGTTTCCTATAGAGTCAGTAAAACGACACCAAGAAAACACGCTCACTTAAATGTAAACAAGAAACCGAACTAGCAATGAGGAAGAACGAGCACCACTATGACTGCAAGCTCCTTCCTCTGGCACACTATCCCTGACCACCACAACCACAAGCGCCACCACCACTGCGCTTCCTTTATAGCATCGTCAAAACATCGCGAGCACCGTCAAACCACAACGAGTGACGTCGAACCACCAGGAGCAGCGCCACACTCCTTCCGTCTTGTGAACTCTCTTGTGCCCCAAAAAACCCAAGGTCTGGTTTCCTGTAGCAAATTATCATGGTAGGAATATTCAGACATAGAAGAATTTTATATAGAGAAATTATTGGAGGGAGACCTTGTTCAGTTACCTTTGTAACTTAGTATGAGTCCACATTATTCAAGAATCTATTGAGGTAGATGAGAAAACAGAACAAGGATATCCAAGTATTCTCCTAAACACATCAATCAAATGAATTTAGCTCTTGTTTTTGTGTTGATTGAACCCAAGAGTTCCCCCAAACACTTCATTAAAGAAGGACTGTCCTTTCTAATCATGAAGCATTCAGAGAAACTCTAAGGGACAGTCAACAAATAATTAATCCCATAAACATGCTTTTATTAGCTTCATGTATTGTGTTGGCTAAACAATGAGTAGCATGTGCTCTATATATGGTAGACAGATTGTGTTCAAAGGACATATAATATAGATGAAAATTCGTGGGGTCATGCATGTAGTCTTCTAGTGTTGAATATAGTCAGGGTTTTTGGCAAGAATGGGGAAGAAAAAAAGACTGATATCGTATAGTAAGAACATTCGTATATTATCAACATAATATCTCAAAGACACCAAGTTGTAATGGTCACAGACTTTCACGTATTATATTCCATTTAACACTTTCTATCTTTGGATTTCAAAAGCTTAAAATAGAGGACATTTGAAAAACATAACAGAATATAACAGAATGTGGCCACTCGATATCTGCTGTCTCAATTCCCTTTAGTCTAATGTTCAGTCTAGGTTCATTTCTTTGCAATTTGAATCTTTTACCTTCATCTTTCCATGATAAAGACTAAATTTATTAGGTCAAAGCAAAGAGCATATAACTCATTTTATGTAGAGCTTGCGCAAACTATGAAAGGCACAATCCTTCTCATGACAAAATATAAGTAAAAAAAGTATATGTATTTGGATTTGTTGAGTCTAGATACATATTCTTTGTATTTATATTTTGGAACAAAGGAATAATATATATGTAGCATCTTAAATACATGAATACATCACGTGTACCTGTTCCTAAAACTCTTCATCATAATAGTCTAGATACATATTCTTTAAGATATTTTCTTTGTACTATTTGAGGGAACCGCAATGGTATTTAATATGATAATATTGTTGGGAAAACCTGTTAAGAGGATATAGTATGACCTGAAAAAGAGTATATAAGTAGGAGGCTTTCGTCACTTTACAAGTTGGTTTGGTAGGGTTTAGTTAGCCCCAACTCAAATTCAAAATGGTATTATAGTCAATCCAAGATTTGTTGGGCCATCCGCTATCGGGCCACTCAAGTCACACTCTAGTTGTCTAGTCCTGAGCGTGACGGGTGTGTTTAACGTCTCACATCGGATGTGATATGGCCTGAAAAAGAATATATAAGTGGGAGGCATCCCTCAATCTACAAGCCGATTTTTTAGGGTTGAGTTAGGCTCAACCCATATTCTAAGACAGTATCAGTGCCAATCAAAGATCCGCTAGGCCACCCGCTATTGGGTCACTCGAATCATACTCTAGTTGTCCAGTCCTGGGCGTGAGGGGCGTGTGTCAAGAGTCCCACAATGAATGTGATATGGCCTGAAAAAGTTTTATAAGTGGGAGACATCCCTCACCTTATAATCTCGTTTTGTAGGGGTGATTTAGACCAAAACTAAGATGGTACCAAAACTAATCCAGGATCCGTTAGACCACCCGCTTTCGGGGTCACGCTCCAGTTTTCCAGTCCTGGGCGTGAGGGGGTGTGTTAAGAGTCTCACATCGGATGTGATAAGGCCTGAAAAAGAGTATACAAGTGGAAGACATCCCTCACTCTACAAGACAATTTTTTAGTGTTGTGTTAGGCCAAACCCAAATTCTAATATAAATTTTTTGGTAGGATCAAATACATAGGTATGCTCAAGCTTTTCATGGCTATTTCAAACCCTAAGACTCACGACGTATTACAAACAGCACTTTATAAAAACTACTCCACATTTCAAAATAATGTTTGTAGGAGATCAAGTTAAACGTAATAATGTTAATAACCTTTTTCCTAAAGAGAAAATGGAGTGTACCTAGAGAGAGAGAGAGGGAGAGATTAAAGATTTATTGGAAAGAAATATGAGGGTCATAAAAGTGAAAACCCTAGTAGGTGTTATCCAAGATATGGTTTGTGATGCATAATAGAGTACTGGGATTCTAGGAAGGAGACATTCTCATGTTTTCACTATATCAAATAAAGTAACTAGCAGCACTCAGTTTACGGCAGTTCATGTTAACCTTTACCGCTTAACGCTCTTCATTCTCTCTGTAGCGGACTCAACCACTTCATTTCAAGAACTTGTGCAAATAGTAATTCTAATCTTATTTATGATTTTTTTTTCAACCGGTTGACTTGGAATCACCAAACGATTTGAGTCACTCTTTTGAATCTAGTCACATAGGAGATCATCAAGCTACATCGTCCAACAAGATATCTAAATAGTAAAATTTATTTTAATTATGAACATCAAAAATATGACACATTGGATTATTTAGCTAATTGGTTTTATTTTGAAGTCTTGAACTAGTTGATTTTTTTTGAAGTTATGAATTTGGAAAACCTCCTTTATATAAATTAATTGGTGTTCCTACTTTATTGAATCTCTCTTCTAGATTATTTTATGAACTTTAATTAAGAACATTGTATATGTGTGTTAATTCAACGTTTACTAAAATGTCCTTAAACATATAAGTTTGAAGTTTGTGGCCTATTTTAGGTTAGAATTACTCAAAGAAAATTTTAAAAAAGGTTAAATATGTTTATGATGATTATGAAATTTGAAAATTTGGTTTTTAGTTCCTTTAAAAATTTACTAACTTTTAGTCACTAATTTTCCTATATCAATGCTTTCAGTCCTCTTAACTTTTACTAGCGCTTTTTTGGGCTTTTTATAGCACTTTTAAGCACTATAAAAAGTCATGAGAGACTAAAAACATGGACGGATTTAGAGAATAGAAGTGAGTGAATTTATTATAGGAACTAAAAATAAATTTTCAAATTTTATAAGGACCAAAAATATATTTAACTCTTTAAAAGAACATTTTATTGCTGCAGCAGTTTACAACCGCTAAAGTTTTTAAAAATTAAATCAATTTTCCACTATTCTGGCAGTTACAACCTGCCATTACATCAAAATTCTAAAAATTTATTGTCCAACTTTGTGGCGGTTTCAAACCGTCGTGATTTCAAAAACATCAAATCTTTTTCAGTTTCACAGCGGTTATAAACTGCTGCTAACATAGCGACAATTTGTTAAGCAATTATAGAACCACCGTTAACTAACCTCCCGATGGTGAAGATTGTCACAGAATGAGAACCCCCGCCACTTGTGAATTACGACCATTAACTTCTACTGCTTATAAAAATAACAACTACTATTGAAACGTTTTTTTGGTAGTATTTATATTGAGTTTTAAACTTGAGATAACAATTGCTTTGGAAAACATAACGTTAAGCACCATGGGTTAACATTTTCTCAAGAAAGCATCAGCTAAATTATTACAATAATGTTATTTGGACATTATTGTTAGACAAAACCATACAAAAACCAACTTACAACATGAATTAACCAAGTTTTTTAGACCATTAACCAATCTGCTTTTTCACAGTTTTTGAGGCATTGATTAAAAACTTGGTTAATTGATCACTTGGTTAATGACCTAAAAAACTTGGTTAATTGATATTGTAAGTTGGTTTTTGTCTAATTTTTTTTTTGTCCAAATAACATTGTCCAAATTATTAACACAATTAACGCTTTCCTAAATAACACAGAAATATGAATAATTCATATGAAATTTGTTGTCCAATATAATATGTACGTATACACAATCACACACAATCACAATAAGTAATAAAATAGTAAATGAGATCCTTATCACAAGGACTGCAAGTCTATTATATGCTTAATTGGGTACAAATATTATCGAGTAAAATTAAAAAGGAAAAATAACAATTGTGGAATCCATTTTATTAAAATTGTAATAAAAATGTTTTAAGAACAATTTCAAATGAGAGAACTAGTTAGGACGTCATTCTCTTGTAACTTCTAAAATAATAGTTAGTTGCTATGATGGGTGTTGTTCTGGACTGGGTCTTCAGCCCAACCCACTCAAGAAAACGCTACTCAGACCAGTCTGAGGGAGGGGCTGATCAACACTCGTATGCCCTATCCCCAACGATCTGAATTGCTTCGTACTGATCCAACGACTCCTGATCATCCACTCAACAGTATATACAGGAGTCCACCACTGACAAAGTAATTTTTCTGACCCATACGTCATTTCCTGCTTTTACTCATCCCACTGACTCGGGCTTCAGAGTGCAATTTTAGGTACAACTGGGTGGACCGTTGAAGGCGATCAATAGGCAAAGATTCACCTACAGCTCCACCCTACAGACAGTCTACTACCGATCAGGTGTTGTGGCACTTAAGTGCAAAGCATAATTGTGTGTGCCTTTTAGTCCTTATTACATGAATTCATTAAGAGTTCTTATTATATAAGTTATCATTAAGTTGACCCCTAACTATTAAATGTGGTTAAGTTCAATCTATGTGTTTGTTTGTCCTTAATTTAGTTAATTATACTTATCAATCCTTGAATTCAGTATCCAAACCCTTTCAACATTTACATACAAGTGCTTAAGCAAAATTGATCAAGCTAAAATCAAGTTTGGAAATAATAACATGCAATGATAACAAGCGATAAAAAAACACCATAAACATTAAAACAATTAAAGATCCATTACAAGGTCAAAGTATACTAACGTAGAGTATTCAGCTCATAATGAGCACAAAAGCAAAGTAAACATAGCAAGTGCTGGAAAACAGAGTCATAGCACTGCAATTACAACAATAGAAGGAACTTGGTATGAAATAATATTGTAGATAGCATCCAATTCTATCAAGCTGGTTGGTAACAGTGTGCTTTCCTAGCTGCTGCAACCTCAAAGAAATTAGCTCAAATATGCTCTCAACACCATGTTAGGCACCGGTTCTTCAAGAAGATTTTCTATGTTGAATTGTCTACCCAATAAGAAGATTTTCTATGTCTAATTGTCTAATTGTCTACCCAATTTCCAGCCTTCTCTCTCTCTCTCTCTCTCTCTCTCTCTCTCTCTCTCTCTCTCTCTCTCTCTCTCTCTCTCTCTCTCTCTCTCTCTCTCTCTCTCTCTCTCTCTCTCTCTCTCTCTCTCTCTCTCTCTCTCTCTCTCTCTCTCTCTCTCTCTCTCTCTCTCTCTCTCTCTCTCTCTCTCTCTCTCTCTCTCTCTATATATATATATATATATATATATATCTACATTTTTCTTTATGGCTCTTATTTAGTTCATTTGCACCGACTAATATTAGAAGCCTTTTTAAATCAGCGTTTATATTGGTGAATCTAGATCTAAATCAATCAAAACCAGGATCACCGACTCATTATTATCATCGCCTCTGCACAGGCCCTGACCATATCATCGACCCTCAATCATATCATCGACTCTGTCGGCCTCATAATAATCTCCATAATCACCTCTAGTGAGCGCCAGTGGTAATCTTTGAGTTGGGGAGGAGGAGGCATATAAAAATCATATATATATACTACCTATAGCAGGCACCCGTGGTAATGTTGAGCTGGAGGAGGAGGAGGCTCATAAAAATCATATATACTACCTCTAGTAGGCCCCTGTGGTCATCTTTGAAATTTGGAGGAGGAGGAGGAGGCTCATAAAAATCTCTATAATCACCTTTATGCTGCATCTCAGGCACTCCCCTGTCATGGTCAGTTGGAGGAGCTGGAAGACGTCCACGAACACGTCTCTGCTGTTCAGAAGCGTGTCCGGCTATCCTATTTTGTGTTCGAGCAATCAATGGCTCAGACAGACCTTCATCACTGGCACCTCCTCTTCCTCTCCACTGCACCTCCCCTCGACGCATCAAACCACTGGACCATGGTGGAATCTGTCCTCCGTAAAGAGTGTGCGTCACTGCATAAAAAGCAAACATTTAGAAAACAAAAAAAACACTACGGATTTATCTCCCTAGGATAAATCTGGTGTTGCTGGAAAAGTGTAGGAAAAAAGATTACGATACACCAGTAGGCGATGATTCTGTAGTCACTCCTGCAGGTTTCTTTGAAGAATTTTACGGATACATCTATGGACGATGATTTCATAGCCTTTTTTAACACTCCGAAAAGATCAATGTGTGATGAATCCATAAATTTCTTCAACAATTCTTCCCAACAACACCAGTAGCAACTACGAATATATCTAGGGGTGATGATTCCGTAATCCGGATTTATCTATGGGAGATAAATCCGGGATAAAAGAGAGAGAATCTTACTTTTGACTACAGATTTATGAGTTATGAGATGATTCAAGCATTGTTTGTATTTAGTAAGGACAAACTTGGAAGTTTGGAACAAAAGGGAGGTATAGGGTCCAATAGGGGGTACAAAGATTAAAACCCTTATATTTTTATGTTAGTGTCATATTTTTTTAGTATTTGATTGTAAATAGTAAAGAAAAGGAAAATTGACATTATATTGTTGACTCAAATAATATAATGTCACTTTTCCTTTTCATCATAATTACAATCTCTTTTCCCACCCCAAGGTATCAGGTTCGAATATTGGGTGTGACAAAAATTCTGTTGGGAGGGGAGAATCTCAAAGACCAACAAAGTCGCATATACACGTAGCCAGCCAAGTTCACCAGCTTAAATTAGTCACTAACAAAGATAGTAGGTACGGCGCACCAATAACATGATAACCAGAAAAAGAAATGAAATAATACCGATCATTTATGATGTTTACCTGTGTGAGATCCAAAAGTAAAACAAACATTGATAAATAGTAAATACATTTTTAAAAATTTTATGTGTTCAAAAGCAGTTAAATTATACCGAAAACATATATAGTTTGTTCATTAGACTCATAAGCAAAAAACTCATTGATAAATAATACATATTATAAATTAATATGTGTTTGTTCGGTCATGAACTGAGAAGTTACCTCGTCCGAGGAGATTGTGAGGCTCTTCTTCTCGGGACTCGTCAGTTGTCTTCGGAATAAGAGAGTTGTCCTCGGGGGTCCGAGTCGCGATCCGTCCCACGTCCGGTGGGGGTGTACCTGCAGACACTCCGATGCCTAAGTCAGTAAAGGAATAGGCGGAATGTGCAAGAATGAGAACGTACCTGGAATTGGAGGCCGGGTGCTCTATTTATAGACGAGGGCGTTCGGCGTTAGCCGTTGGATCTTCGCAGAAGATCTGGGCCGTCGGTGTAACACCCCTTCTACTTAATACTAATTTAATTAATTAAAATCAGAGTTTTCAAAAACTTTTCCACGCACCTCAAGGAGAGTGCTACATTTAATAAAAACATCACCATTATAGCATTTAAAATTCAAACGCATCTAGTGCGTGAAAAATAAATCATATCCAAATGGGACGAACCCTCAAAAACTTGTTTAAGTATTACAATAACACCAAGTTTAACAGACTCAATGAACAATCCAAGACAGTCTAATACATAACATCAAAATGATAATACTAAAACCCCATCCCTGGTGTTACTAAATCAGAGCTGACACAATAATCCCAAGAAGGCATGGACACCTTCACTCAGAATCACCTGCATGTCGCCACGAGAGCAGGCAACATAAAAATGCTAGGGTGAGTCTCTTTACATAAATAATAACAAGTAAGATAAGCATTATATTAGAAAAACATCTAGCAACATTAATTCACAACCACTAATACATTTATCATTCAGTTATAACCCAAGGAACAACAATAATGAGTTAATTAAGCATCAACAAGAACTCTAAGTAGGTATGTGTATATGCATGTATGCATAATGCATGTGGATCCATAACCACCTTAATAACCCCGTCGGGCAACCACCTCTTTTGGCCGAAGCCACCCACCATGTTTTGGCCGAAGCCATACCACCTTGTTTTGGCCGAAGCCTTACCACCTTGTTTATATGCATATGATTCATGTGACACCATGACAAATGCATCACAACACAATAAATACATCACCTCAATTATTAACCCACATTTTTGGCCGAAGCCCACATCATTTATTAACCCACCGTTTTGGCCGAAGCCCACATCAATTATTAACCCACCTCTTTGGCCGAAGCCCACATCACCTTCTTACCAACACCTCACCACCACACCTCATTTACTACATCAAATCCCACCTAAGGACCAAACCACCCCATAAGGACCTTTTCCACACCTAAGGACCATTTTGACATACCAAGGATTAATCTAGTACTTAGGAAATTATTGTGACATGTTGGGCTTAATTAGACACTAAGGGACTATTTTGTCACTCCAAGGATTAATTTAATTCTTAGGGACTATTTTGTCACACCAATGATTAAATTATTTCTTAGGGGCTAAAACATCACTTAGGCTCCATTAAGCACAACTAGGCGCCAAGGGCAGCCATTTTGACGCCCACCTAGCGCAACACACACACACACAGCACATCACACACCCATAGGCGCCAAGTTTCTATGGCCGGCGCCCAGGCACACCCTAACTCATTGTCACGCAAACACAGCGCCAAATTCCAAGGAATTGGCGCCCCCTCTCTGCCGTGCCAAGCCTGAACACAGCGCCAAAATTCCCGGCATTTGGCGCCCCCGCACTGAACACGACACCAGCGCCTAAATGCCCAGCATTTGGCGCCCCCTTGCACAGACACAGCACCAGGCGCCTAAATGCCCAGCATTTGGCGCCCCCCTGCACAGACACACACGCACGCACCCTGGCGCCAGATTCCCAGGGAATTGGCGCCTCCCCCTGCACTTGCACAGGCACCGTGCACACCAATCACCCACCAGGCGCCAAATTCTCAGTGAATTGGCGCCTACACGTACGCGAACCACCACCAAACGCCACACCTGGCGCCATTTTGCCTAGCAAATGGCGCCCTACACCTGCACTACGCCACCAACCGCCAGCCAAATAGTAACTAGGCGCCATTTGCCTAGGCATTTGGCGCCCCTCCCTCAAACACTTTCACCAAACCACTTCAAACCTAATTTTTACTCAACAATCCAATTACCACCTTAACATCACTCATTTAATCATTTAATCAATACCATTAAACCATCATATACACATACTTCTTCTCATGGAAACATTTCAACAAACACATAACATGCATAATTACTAACCCATATTTTTCCAACAACAAGTAACATGGTATCACCAAATTAAGCATCAAATACAACAACCCACATATAAACAACATCAAAATCACACAATTAGGCCATTCCTAGAGCTATTCCACACATAACACATATCCTACAACTTATTATAAATGTAGTGGAGAATCCCCTAACCTTGAGTGAGCTAGAACTTCAATTTAGCACCAAGAATCCACCAAATGAAACACCCTTTCCAGCTGGGCCGAAATCCCTCTCCTTGGGGTGAAAATAGAAATTCAAAACAATGAGAATGAGTCTATGGAACTCATAGAAATGGAAAAAGGAAAAGAAATGAGGAAGATTAGGACTAAGAACTTCACTTACCAACACAAAACTCAAGGAAAGTTTCTTCCTTTCTTCCCCTTCCTTGTGCGTCGGTTCCCCTCCCTTCTCCTCTCTTTCTTTCGTTGGTTTCTTTCAATTTGAGGGTAATGAGACCCTCCCTTAGGATTTTAGGGGTTTTTAGGAATTGGGATTGGGTCACTAAGTGACTTGGGCCCTTTATTAGCACCACCCTTTTTGCTTATTTAGGTACCCCTTGACAATAAAATAAAATAGACTCTAGCTTAATTATTTCATTCACAATTAAACCCATTTTAGATAAAATAAACCCAACTTAATTAATTAATTTAATTAAATGTTGCAAGCCTTGAATAACTTAATTAAATTAATAATTAAATTATTTTGGCGTTCTGATCGATCCTTCATGAGGCGTGATGACGCGTTTCGTTGCTAGATCGGCTTGATGGGCCGAGCTCCTTGATAAATAATGGGCCAGGCCCAAGCGTTCGACGGGGCATCCAGCCCAGGTCGGAATAGTGTCCCCCCAAGTCGGGGACGAGTGAGAGAAGAGATCGGCATTGGCCTCGGCTTGTCGGTCAGTAGGTTGATCCCTTAAGCCAGTCTTGTCAACGGTCACTTCTGGGGAAGCGAAGCGACATGTAATTATTGCGGCACATTTTCCAAAGGCGGCGCTGACTGGATGGGTCGCTTTAACGTGCCGTTTCGGTTTTCGAGGCCTAGCCAATATATATATTTCCCTGACCTCGACATTTTCCTTCCGCTTGCCAATTGTTAAACGAGAGCAAATTTGATAATACTTCCCGTTTGTACTTTCGAACTCCGACCACCGCCCGAGATCATCTCTGTTCACTATGCGCGGTGGTTTCTCCCTTCTTCCGTCGTGCGAGTTCATCGCTTTCCCAGTTTTTTCCAGAAAATGTCTTCGTCGCCACCCGAGGTCGTTGGTGTGGAAAATAGTATGCAAGTATACATAGTCACACAAGTAATATAATGATAAGAAATGGTCGAACCCACACGGATTATGTAAAGCTTTGTAATGTTCAGAGTGTACACTTAGTGTGTCTACACTATTCACAGTTGGTTGGAGTGTTCAAAGTTTATAAAAACAATATAAACAATAAATGTGTGTAAGGAATCAGTGAGATAAGGTAGTTGAGATGTTTTCACCAAGTAAATCACTTCTAAGTGTTTTAGTGGAGTATGCAGTGTGGGTACACTGGATGCAGCTGCAATAGTGTGTGCCTTTCAGTCACTTTCTTCTTGAGTTTCCTTACAAGCTTCCTATGTCTATGCATGCTAAATAGGTTCATTAAAGTCTCTTAAGCTCCCACTGTATCACCCTAAGAACTATGTTATCCTATATCTAGGACTTAACACGGTTTTAACAAGCAATTCCTTATTAAAGCTAGTTTAACAAAGATGTTGTTACAAACACTCATTCTTATTAACTCTTGAGTTCATAAATGTAGCCCATGTCTGCTGCTACAAGTTTACCTATTCTAAAGTGATCAATTCCAGAATAAGTTTTGAAAGAAGTATTACACAAGAGTTAAAATGTATACACTACATAAACCACATTTACTTACTTAGAAGTTCATTACAAGGCTACAACATCTCAACTAAGGGAGTTTAGCTCATATTACTCATAATATAATAGAGAAAATCTGCAAAGAGCATAATCAAATGAATAATATAACAAAAAAACTCAAAAGAATAGAGATTACACAAATAGGAGATCTTTTGCATGAGTTTCTCAAGCTGAAGTACAAGATGAGTTCCTTACACAAGTTTCCTCCAATTAGAAGTGAAGGGAGTGGTTGTCAAGCACCTCCTTACCTTTCTTCTCTTCAGAAACTTAAATAAAAACTAAACCTAAGCCACGAATACAAATAAACTAAGTGATCCTTTAAGAATTGGATGAAGGATGATTTGCAAGTGAAGATATGGCTTCTATTTATAGGCAATAGAGCTTTCCTCCCTTGGAGGGTTTCTTTTGGCGCGAAATATCAACTGAGATCAGTAACCATGGTTAGTTGCAGACCTACCATCGAGCAAGTTGCTCAAATTGGTCGCTTTGCATGAAGTTCACATGGGTTGGTCCAATAAAGAAGTACCACATGTCCTTGAGTAAGTGAGCTTTACAACTTGTTTTTGATAGTGGTCGCCGAATTCTGCAAGTGGTTTAGCTCCATATGACTAGGCATGACGTCACATATCAAGTGTGGAAGCATCAAATTGGTCCTTGGATGTTCTGGTGCAAAGTGTTGGTTTCGCAGGTGTAGGCAGTGTGGGCACTCCTAGTGTCGGCAGTGTGGGCACTCCTGAAGTAGCTGAACAAAACATCAAACCTAACAAGATATGTGTATTTTTCCTAATTCATTGTCCTAATCCATTTGAATCCTTAAAATGTTGTTTCTTAATAAACAAGCTATTTTTATATATTAATGTACTTGAAAATAAACAATAATCTATGTTTAAATGGATGAATAACTCTATATAAAATAGAGTTATCAGTCGTCTTAGGGGAGAGTCAAGAACCGCTCCCTTCCCCAAAAGCTTCCCCCGCTCGGTCTGGAAGTGTACTTGCCCCCGGTGGCGATGTAGATTGTAACACCCCCTTTCTAATACAACTATCTAAATGAATAAAAATCAGAGTTTTCGAAGTCCTTTTCAATGCAACCACAAGAGGGTGCTACACTCTCACCAAACAACATAAAACAACACCTGAATGCTCATAAAACAATAGAGTATGTGATACATAGGACATCAATCGGGACGAACCCTCAAAAACACCTGTTTAGTGACATTCTGATCCACTTAATCACCATAGCGGAATAAGACATGTTTCATAAAACATATTCAAATACATCACCAAATAAACAGTTCAAACAACTTCAATTAAAACAACTAATAAACTAATCGCCCCCCGGTGCTACATATCAGAGCAAGTACCACAACCAGACTAAGGTAGGTAGAACCTTCACTCGGGATCACCTGCACGTTGCCGACATAAGAAGCAACATAGAAAGCAGAAGGGTGAGTCTCTAGCACATATAATAGAATGTATGATAAACATCATGTTAGAGAAATGCAACTAGAAACATTACTGCTCAATAGACAAACACACAACATCAATTTATAACACATCAACTCATAATCATCAAGAGACATCACCAATTGCATGAGTATATGCATGAATGCAACCCAACACCAAGGGTATATGCATGTGGTACCATCATCGTCACAAATATCGCCATTCGGGCATGTCCGTCATAATCATTAATAATATCAAGGACGAAGCCTACACCGTCACTTTGATGCATATGAGGCATGTGACTCCATGAACAATGCATCAACCACAAACAATCATATCATGTATGAATTAACACCGTCACTAGATTCATCACCGTCATTTAATCCACCGTCATTAAATACACCGTCATTAATTACACCGTCATTAGATACACCGTCATTTAATACACCAATACATCATCAATTAATAGCTCTATGGCTAACACCAATACATCAATCAATAGCTCTATGGCTAACATCAATACATCAATCAATAGCTCTATGGCTAACATCAATACATCAATCAATAGCTCTATGGCTAACATCAAACTCACCGGATACATCAACACCAAAAGTCATGAACTAAACTGTCACTACAAGGACCAAACCGTCACACAAGGACTAAACCGTCAATACAAGGACTAAATTGTCACATAAGGACTAAACTGTCACATAAAATGGCGTCTGGTGGCAACACAGGCACCACCGGCAGCCACACAGCACAAGTGCCGAATTCCTACAGCAGCGCACCTACTTCGGCGAATTAATTAAAATAGCAAACGACATTGGATTTCAACAAAAGACCACTCATTGGAAAACTCTCTGAGTGTAGTTTCTACCTATGATTTTAGTTTTTCAAAATAAGTATCCAGTTGGTACAGTGTTTCAAAACACTACACTGAGGTACCAAAATCGGACAGAACTCTTTACCCAACTTGCAACCAAATTTTCTTTCTCATTTCTCAATTAAATTTCGTGAAACCAGTGCCTATTTCGTAGAGAATTAAGTCTACTTTTCAACGAAATAAGAATCATTCAAAATGGAGTTCAATTGAGAACACAAAACCTACGAAAACCGAACCTACTCACAGTTTGATTCCAGAAATTTGACCTAACTTTGGAGACTCATAACTTGAGCTACACAACTCCAATTTGAACGAAACCAGTGCCAAAACGACCGGCCTTAAGTCTATTTTAAAAAACAATCAGCCACACAATTTTTGGATCAACAAAACAGTAGCAGTTTCAGAAAGATCGAAATAGCGTCCAGAAACGCACAGAAACCATAAGCAAGTAAAACTCATTATGATCAATCACCAAAACCAATTATAATCATCACAAATACAATCAAAATCATCAATTAGCACATAAAACATAATCAAATCGCAACCTAGGACCTAACATGCACTCTAGACACCACTTACACATTTTATCAAACACCTAATGTGCATCTATTCACCATCAATTCATTCTTAAATCAATAACACCAAAACGAAATCAAACACAACATCAATCACACAATTAACAACACAATCAATTCAATAATCATCCTAGAGTCTAACCCATACATAATCCTCATCATATACTCCATTATAGGTGAAAGAGAGCCCCCTTACCTTAATGGATTGAAGAAAACAATCACTAGATCTCTCCACCAAGAATCCAAGAATCACCAACAAGCAAGCTTCTCTTCCTTGCCTTGAATTCTCCATGCCAAAATCTTCTCTTCCTCTCCCTTGGAGCCGTCGCACCCCTCTCCCTCTTCTCACTTTCTATTTTTTTCTTTGCTTTGGTTGAAATGAGCACTCACCCTAGACTCCTAAGCTTATTACATGAATATGGGTCTAACTAATGGATCATGGGCCTTTATTTACACCCCCTCAATTACTCAAACACCTCCTGAATAAAATAAAACTTCAAATTAATTATTTGACTTAATAAAATGTTGTAAGCCTTAAATAACCCAATTAAATAAATAATTGAATTATTTTGGGGCGTTACATAGATGAGTACCACTGGGTGTCTCCAACAATACGTGGCATTACTGCCCGACTGGTGAGGGAGAAATCACCCTCCTACTACTCTGCGTTCATCACGGCCCCCGAGGGTCAGGTCTGGAAGTTGCGGGATGCCGAGGATCTCCCAATTTGTACTGCTTTCCCGAGAAACACACTCGGATTCTTCTTCCACGGGAAGAGTCTTGATTTGATGGGGATACGGATCCCTTTATCTGAATTTCAGCAAAGTGTGTTGAGCTATCTTCGCCTCGCCCCGAGCCAGCTGGCGCTGAACGGTTGGGGTTTCGTCCGGACGTTTGAGATCCTGATGAAGTACTTGCAGAGGGAGCCATCCGTCCGGGTCTTCTTCGCCTTTACTCGGATTACCAGATTGCCCGAGAAGAATGAGAAAGGCAGTCACGGCCATGTTGGGCTCCGGGGGGTCACTGGCGAGGGTTTCTTCGACCCGGTGACCGACTCCAACAAGGGGTACAAGCGCCATTACTTTTTTGTGTTGGCTGCCAACCGAGTAGTGAAGGAGGCCATCACAAGCTCCTATGTCAACCGGGAGGAGTACGTCCCCAACTTCCCCTTCAACTGGACTGCTGCTCATTTTGGTCCCGAGGTGGGGTCTTATGCTATTGAGGCCACCTCGCTAGTTGGAGAGGATGCTGTGTTGTACAACCTCTTTCACCGGTGGGCCGAGAAGTTGAAAAAGGTGGGCATGAGGTTCCTGTGCAAGGAGATTATCGATGCGGCTTCAGAGTCCTAGGAGAAGCTGAAAACTGTACTTGGTAAGTTCATCTAGGTAACTGTTCCTCCCAATAACAGGGAATTTGCTTATGCAGTCGGCCTAAGGACTTGCTTCTTTTATGCAGATAAGCTGGCCGAGGGGGTGGAACTCAATCGGCTTCCCCAGGCGTTGGTGATCCGTCTCTACAACGCCGAAGCAAAGAAGGGCAGGAAGGTGCACCGAGGAGAGGAGGCCTCGAGTTCCAAAGAACCTGCTTGGAAAAGGCTCAAGTTCATTTTGGCGAATGACATTGAGGTGCCCTCGGAGGCTGAGCTTGAAGCTTGTCGTCGGGTTGCCGAGGCCGGGGAATTCCTTTGGAAGTTTGTAAAGAGCCAAACTTTGAGTGCTCGAATCGGTTGGTACAAAGCCAAGCTCAGGAAGCTAGATAACCAAACCCACTGGGATGAGGGTGACTTGCTGGATCAAGAGGACAAGCTGATCTGCGTCCGAGACGTCCTCATCCCAGTGTCAAATTAGAATACAACCTGACCCAAATTGTGTATCACTCTACAATGCTCTAACTCGAAGGGTTTGTTTGGGAGTTGGATGGGAGGAGGAAGGGGAGTGTAGAGTTTGGGGGCGAGTAGGGAGAAAGATGTAGACTCTTTCATACAAGTTTATGATTATAAAGGCTTTCAATGTCATAGGTAATTACAGAAATTCTTCAAACATTAAAGAGGTTATTTGGATCCCTCTTGCCCCTTGCATGATAAAATGCACATCTTTGTGTGCTTCTTTGCAAAAGGGTGTCCTAGTCCGGTTGGTTGTGGCGATATTAGAGACAAAAAATCTTGCCATACTTGGTTGTTTTTACGCCTCCATTGGCAACAACTATGTACTCCATGCTTAAATCATTCGGGCTATGTTGGCTATAGAGATTGCTTTTGAAAAAGGTTGGAAGTTTCTGTGGTTAGAATGTGATTCTCAACTAGTGGTATCTGCTTTCAATAATAGCAAAATAGTTCCTTGGAAGCTTAGAAATAGATGGAATAACTGTTTGCATTTGACTAGGCAAATGAATTTTGTTTGCACTCACATTTATAGAGAGGGTAATGCTTGTGCTAATAAGCTTGTTGGTCATGAAACTAACTTAAGAGGTTTTGTTTGTTGGGATCTTATTATTAGTTTCAGTGCTAAAGATTTTTCAAGAATAGGTTAGGCTTGCCTAGCTGCAGATTTTGCTAATCTCCTTCTTGGGTTTAGTGTTCTTCGTTTTGATGGTCTGAGTTTTCCTTTTGCTTCCTTATTTTTGTGTGCTGCAAATGATTGGTAATGACTGTGATGCTAACCTGGTTGGGATGACAATCATTATAGTGATGCTTTTGCATACCTTTATAGGACTGCTTTTATTTCCTTTTGATTGTAATATTGATTTTGCTCATGGATTTTAGTCTAGTCCCCTCATGTTTTTATGTATTTTCCATTTTTTATCAATAAATTTAGGGAGGGTACTCTTTTTCCTTCTTGATGTTTTTCCCTAATTAATGAGGGTTTTGCATCTGAAGGTTTTAACGAGGTTCTATATCCCTTTCTTTTTGAAAAAAAAAAACAACAACAAATGGTATGTACCTCATATTTTGTAAAGCTTGGATTGCATCGTAATGAAGTTTTGTTTTCACACTTCCAATCCCTTCGAGCTTCAATTTATCATCGTGTCCAAATATAAAATGATCAAAACCTATTAATCTTCAATGTTTTCAAATGTCGCTCGTCTCAACAAATGTGCTTTACAGTAGTAGAACCCATCACACATTTTATTTTAGCAACCTCCTTCATTGTTGCTAAGAACACATCTCTGAATTCAATTGTCCTCACCACGTTGGTTTTGGAGTTGTCTCCATCCGTTTTCATTTCTCTTAATTTCTTAACTTTTCCATCATTTGTGCACACTTCACTTGCACATGCCCCTTCTTTCCGCAATAGTAACACTCCACGTTGCTCCTACCACATTGTGGGCATGATTGAGACTGTAGTCTTCCTATTGGCGCACCTTGTTTTCTTGAGTGAATTCTCCCTCCCTCAAAGTCATCTATTGCTAGTGCACAATATCCATAATTGTTATTCTTATTTCTCCCCATTCATTAAATTTCAAAAAGAGCACCAGTCACCTCATCCAACTTCAAAGTTATTCTCCATACAAGCAACATTTGAACTAACCATTTGTAGGACGTTAATCATTTGTAGGACGTTAATAGTGATGCGAATATGAGCAACACTTTCTTCTCATGAGATGCTTTATCCTCTACATTCATCAATTGACATACTAGCTAGTTGAATGTATTGATGTTCACATATATATTTCCTCACATCTACATTTTGAGTTGATATAACCCTATCTTTAAGAAAAGACAATTTAAATTTTGATGTATAAATTCTTCTCAATCATTTTCCAAAGGACCTTTAGTATTGTCTCCTTCAACATATCGTATTTGATCTCAGGAGCGAGAGCTAAACGAATTGTACTCGTGACCTTCCTTTGAATAATGCTCCAACCATTTGTACTCATGTAGGTAGGCTTCTCCTCTTCTAATTCTTGATTGAAAGCTTGTTACACTAAGAGTTCTTGAGTATTACTCTGTAAAATTGTGAAATTTATTTTCCCATCAAACAATGGAATCTCAAACTTTGATATGTTTCCCAACATATCTTTGATACAACTATTGAGGAAAACTGCACACACCTAGTATCTTAGATGGGAACATACACGGAAATAAATAAATAAGACTGCAAGCGAAGATTTACACGATTGAAACTCTTGCCTACGTTAACTAAAATGCCTCAACAATTATATTAACTATCTCAAATAAGAGTACAAAACAACCCAAATTGTGTATCACTCTCCAATACTCTCACGCTAAGTGTTACAAGAAATGATAACACATTCAACTAGTAGTGGTCTTACAGGGTTATCGACGGCATTATCTGGCAGTTCACTTTCACTGGAATCCTAAAATTATTTCCTCCCAATGCAGATTATAGGCTTTCTTCTCATTTTCGTCCGGAAACACGAAACGCCAGCTTGAAGGGAGAGCTTAACATCCGTTGGATGGAAAACCTCTCATCATGAATAATCCGCCTTCCAAGACGATTGTTGAGGTGTTAGGCTTCAACTGGTATTAATATGTCTTTGACATATGCATCTGTCCATTCATGATACCTCTTGCGGTGGTTTTCTTGTGTATCTTTACATGACCTGAATGGATGTCCAACAGGGCCTACATGGGTTTCAATGCACCACCTGAACAAATTTGCCAAGACTGACATGTAAGATATCTATTTAACTACATTCAATCTCATTTTTTTTTGGGTAGAAGACATTAAATTGCGTTTATTTGTAAAAATAATGCCAAGGAGTTAAATGGAATACGGAAACTTCATTAGTGGATTTGAACTTTTATCTATTCCATTAGAATATAAGTTGGTAAGAAAAAAAAATACTAAAATTGGGTAATGGCAAAGGTAGTTGCTATAATATGTCCCTAATAATTTTTTTGTCCATATGAAAATGCAAATAATAGGTTCTTTGGGCTCACAATGCAAAATAAAACATTTAAATTTAAAAGTTTAAGAACATACAGACAACATATTCGAAATGTCCTAAATAGTGACAAGCTGACCAAGAATGGTTAGAACTAATGAGGCAGCTTGAAAATTGGTAGTCAACCTATGTATGATATCATTGCTTTCATGACAATACAAGTTATGACAACTACAACATAAAATGAGGATTTCAAAGACTTAAGTATGCAACCTTTGCATTGTTGGAAATTCAAGATACAAGACAAACAAATTAGTTGCCAACCATGATAGACAACATTTGAAGTGGTAAGTATTTTTTGATCTAGGTATCATTTAAAACAAATTATCGATGAAACTAAGTACTCCCATAGATACTATTACAATTATACCCTCTCCCTTTATTTGTTTTTACATCTCTGTCCTTATGTAACCATAGTTATGGCTTTAGTTAGTTTTAACCTTAGTTAATTAGTTAGTTGTTAGAGTAAGAAAGATAAGAGTGTTAGTTTCTTTTTCTGTTAGAGGAGTGAGAATTAGTTAGAATTAGTTGGATCGGTTTAGTGGTTCCTCTCTTGATTCTTGCTGAGAGATCACCAAATATATTGTAATCTTTGTTATTGTAAAGATCAGATTCTCATTTTCAATGGATTTCAGTTTTCCTTTACTAAATGTTTGATAACCCAGGCAAGTTCGCCACTCATCCCCTCACCGCCACGGAGATAACTACAACTCATGGAAACGTGCGATGGTTGGGGCACTCGGTTCCAAGAACAAATACGGTTTAAATCGGACGGTTCTAATTGTTTCACCACCAGGAGAACGATCCTCGATTTCGGCGTGGCTCGTTGCAACAACACCGTGGCATCCACGGATCTTGAATTCGTGTGCAAGGAGCTTGTCGCGGCGATTGTCTATCACTCCACGGCTCGCGATTTGTGGTTGGATCTGGAAACTCGCTTTCAGCAGCAAAATGGTCCCCGCGTTTTCCAACTCCGGCGTGATTTCGTGAGCTGTACTCAAGGTTCTGGTTCCGTGAATGCCTATTATAACAATATCAAGGCCTTATGGGAAGAGTTGAGCCATTGTGTCCCCGGTCATACATGCAATTGTGGGGGAGTTCAACCTCTCATCGATCACCTGAATTCTGAATATGTTTACACTTTCCTCATGGGTTTGAATGAGTCTTATAGCACTCTCCGTGGGCAAATCTTGGTCATGACTCCCCTCCCTTCAATCACTCAGGTATTTGCTCTTGTTCTGCAAGAAGAAACTCAGCGTGGTGTTGGCAATCTTCTTGATTCCGTTCCTCCTACTCTTGCGTGTGTTGTGCAATCCTCAACGAAAACACCTGGGAAACGTGAACGTCCTTTGTGTGCTCATTGTGGCATTCTCGGGCATACGAAGGACAAATGCTTCAAATTACACGGGTATCCACCGGGACACAAGAAATACAATGCTTCGGCCAATCTTGTGACGGAACAACCCTCCCCTGCCGTGCCGTCAACTGAACAGTACCAGCAGATGCTTGCCTACATCCAAGCACAACTGAATTCGCCTAGTGTCACCAAAGGTGACACGCCAGGTATACTCTGTATTGGCATAAGTCTTTCTGTGCTCAATTCCTTACCAGTTAGTGCTAGAATCTTATGGTTGGTAGATTCAGGGGCTTCTGCACACATTTGTCACACCCTTGCACTCTTTTATCAATACACAAAATTGCCACACACCTTTGTCACATTACCTAATAATCAAAAGATTAGGGTAGCTGCAGTTGGTAGCATTCGTTTGAATGACAATTTCATTCTTCATAATGTTCTACACATTCCTGCATTTTCAGTCAATCTTATCTCTGTTGGAGCCCTTTTATATACTAAACGTTTTGATGTTCACTTTGTTGATGATTCTTGTATAATTCAGGATCTGCAACTCAAGCAAGTGATTGGAAGATGTGAACTCTTTCATGGACTGTTTCCTCTCACAATCAATTACACCTCACACACTGTAAACTTGATTGATTCACCTGGTTCCAATGTATCTACACATCATAGTAGTATAGTTTCTGCTTCTGATTGTAATTCTCTTTCATCATGTAATCTTGTTTCTAATGCTGTAAATGTAGCTTCTGATGTTGCCTCTTTATGGCACGCTAGCATGGGACATTTGTCCGACAATGTACTTCACATTTTAAGTAATAAAATTCCTTTTCATGTTCAATCTGAATTTCATTCTACTTTATGTCCTGTTTGCCCATTGGCTAAGCAAAAGAGACTCTCATTTGCATCACAAAATAATATGTCTGATGTTGTCTTTGATTTAATTCATTGTGACACATGGGGTCCTTTTTCAAAACAAACCCATGAAGGCAATCAGTACTTTCTTACAATTGTTGATGATCATTCACGTTTTACTTGGACTCATCTTATGAGGCATAAATCTGATGCAACTCACTTAATCAAGGCTTTTTTTACCTATGCACACACTCAATTTGGCAAAAACATTAAATGTGTTAGAACTGATAATGCTAGGGAATTTCTACTAAGCGATTTTTGCGCGAGAAAGGTGCCACACACCAGTTTTCATGTCCTTACAGACCTCAGCAAAATGCTGTAGTGGAAAGGAAGCATCAGCATTTGCTGAATGTTGCAAGGGCCCTAATGTTCCAAGTTGCAGTTCCCCTACAATATTGGGGAGAATACCGTGCTATTGCCACCCTCACCTCTGAATTACTGTGGATTAGACAATTGTTACGTGCTTTCAACATTACTCTCACCACTACTACAGTCTATTCTGATAGCAACTCTGCTATCCAAATGGCAACAAATCCAACTTGCAATGAACGTTCCAAACATATTGACATTGACTGTCATTTTGTTCGGGAACATGTTCATTCTAAGTTTCTCAATCTTGTTCATGTATCCTCTGATGAGCAACTAGCTGATGCCTTGACTAAAGCTCTGCCCAAACCTCTTTTCAGAAGCTGCTATCCAAGTTTGGACTTCACAACTTGTTCCTCCCAACTTGAGGGGGAGTATTACAATTATACCCTCTCCCTTTATTTGTTTTTACATCTCTGTCCTTATGTAACCATAGTTATGGCTTTAGTTAGTTTTAACCTTAGTTAATTAGTTAGTTGTTAGAGTAAGAAAGATAAGAGTGTTAGTTTCTTTTTCTGTTAGAGGAGTGAGAATTAGTTAGAATTAGTTGGATCGGTTTAGTGGTTCCTCTCTTGATTCTTGCTGAGAGATCACCAAATATATTGTAATCTTTGCTATTGTAAAGATCAGATTCTCATTTTCAATGGATTTCAGTTTTCCTTTACTAAATGGTTGATAGATACTCAATCATATTAGAGACATAAAATTTATAAAGTTTGGTAATATTTCACATAAGCCCAACATTTACCCAAAGTATGTAAAAGGAATGTAAGAATATATTTACCCCCAAGCATGCACGGGCAAAACATTGAGCAACTTCTTCAAATTATTAATCGAAGTGATCTTAGCATGATACACATCTTATGCAGTTGGTACACGATTTTTCACCATCAACCCATTCTTCGGCGCCAACAGTGGTTTTCCCAGCTTATCTTTCATCTCCTTTATCCTCTCCCTATCTGCACGTGGTAGTTCAACAATGGGAACTGGAAAATGCTTCTTCTCTTTTCTTGAATAATGGCGAGGAAATCAACATTTTGAGGAACTTCATTTGTAATAAGAAATGCATGTCGACAAAAAACTCGATTGGTCAAATTCTAATTTTTATAGAAAATCTAATTATAATTAGTGATCCAAGAGTGTCGTCATTGACTCGATAGAGATAGAGTCACACAATTTAATTTGTGAGCCATTCAACCACATTTAGCTTACCAATATATATATTCTCTTATAGTTATGACACATCATTCGGTGTATTGGTACTCACAATTTTTAAGTGGGTAGCGTAGTTGCAACCAATAATAAATGTAATTGCAACTATAGCAAAATTGGTGAGCAATTTGATTTAAAATGTTGAATAATTATTTCATTTTCAACAATGTAACTTCATTTCAAACCACCATTTCATCTTCTTTAAGAGTTTATGAGATCCCTACATCGAGGCACATAGTAGATTT
This sequence comes from Oxytropis ochrocephala, assembly GCA_020916435.1. Classification (NCBI taxonomy): domain Eukaryota; kingdom Viridiplantae; phylum Streptophyta; class Magnoliopsida; order Fabales; family Fabaceae; genus Oxytropis; species Oxytropis ochrocephala. The sequence continues at coordinate 27,669,481 of CM037092.1, forward strand.
ATATTGTTTAGGTAAATCAAGATCGGCTGAATGCACATTTCCACCATGCGTGTGAGTCTTCCCATAAATTTGTGGAAGTACCCACACACCCTCACATGGTACATCCTCACTACTCTCCTGGCACCTCTCCTCATTTGTTCCCATGCTTGTAGTGTTTCCTATAGAATCGATGAAACGACACCAAGAAAACACGCTCACTCAAATGTAAACAAGAGACCAAACTAGCAACGAGGAAGAACGAGCACCACTATGATCGCAAGCTCCTTCCTCGACACACTATCCCGACCACCACAACCACCACCACCACCACTGCGCTTCCTTTATAGCATCGTCGAAACAACTGCGAGCACCGGTCAAACCACAATGAGTGACATCGAACCACGGGAGCAAGCGCCACACTCCTTCCAGTCTTCCGAACTCTCTAGTGCCCCAAAAAACCTACGGTCATGGAAGGAATATTCAGACATAGAAGAATTTTATATAGAGAAATTATTGGAGGGAGAGCTTGTTCAGTTACCTTTGTAACTTAGTATGAGTCCACATTATTCAAGAATCTATTGAGGTAGATGAGAAAACAGAGCAGGATCCAAGTATTCTCCTAAACCCATCAATCAAATGAACTTAGCTCTTGTTTTTGTGTTGATTGAACCCAAGAGTTCCCCCAAACACTTCATTAAAGAAGGAGTATCCTTTCTAATATGAAGCGTTCAGAGAAACTCTAAGGGACAGTCAACAAATAATTAATCCCCTAAACATGCTTTTATTAGCTTCATGTCTTGTGTTGGCTAAACAATGAGTAGCATGTGCTCTATATATAGTAGACAGATTGTGTTCAAAGAACATATAATAAAGGTGAAAAATCGTGTGGCCATGCATGTATTCTTCTAGTATTGAATATAGTCATGATTTTTGGCAAGAATGGGGAAGAAAAAAAGATCGATATCGTATAGTAAGAACATTTTTATAGTATCAGCATAATATCTCAAAGACACCAAGTTGTAATGGTCACAGACTTTCACGCATAAGATTCCATATAACACTTTCTATCTTTGCATCACAAAAGCTTTAAACAGAGGAAATAGAATGTGGCAACTGGCTACTCGACATCTGCTGTCTCAATTCCCTTTTGTACAATGTTGGTCTAGGTTCATTTCTTTGCAATTTGAATCTTTTACCTTCATCTTTCCTTCTTTGAAGACCAATTTTATTAGGTCAAAGCAAAGAGCATATAACTCATTATATGTAGAGCTTGAGCAAAATATGAGTAAAAAGTACCTGTATTTGTATTTTTTAAATACAGTTGCAACCATATGGATTTGGCCAAGCAACATTTTCTACTGCACCTATGGCAATTGGAGTTAGGCCACCCCTATTAGAGGAACTTCTCCAAGACCATTTATCGTTCCATGTCCTATGCCAAGTAGTCATCCTATGATGATGGCATTCAGGCCAACTCCTAGACTTCCCACAAGCGGAAGTCGTCAGAATGAAGGTTGAAGACATTTGAAGACTAATATTATGAAGTTGTAATAGACTATTTAGTATATCTTTTGAACCACTTATGCAACTATGCAATTATGCATATGTTTTGAACAAATTATTAAGTTGTAATAGAATACATAGGATATCTTTTGAACCGATTATGCATATGTTTTGGACAAATTATGTATTGAAAAATTCTGGTTAAAAATTCACTAGTGGAAAAAACGGATTTTATATCAGCAATTTATATCGGTTAAAACACTAACAGATATGGAAAAGGAGACGGTGGCATTTTTGCAATTTTTATTACATTATTCATATCGGTTGAGTGTCTAACCGATATGGATATTGAAAAGATTACATTATTCATATCGGTTGAGTGTCTAACCGATATGGATATTGAAAACCCAATCGTTCTAAAATTTCCTTGCGCACTAGAAGAGAGAAAGGCCAGCGTTCCATATGCGAAAAGAGAGAAACGTGCGAGAAGAGAAGAGAAACCCTAACCCGAAGAGAGAAACGCGAAGCCACCGTCCACCGTCCACCGTCCACCGTCCACGTCGTTGCTGCGCCGTCGCTGGGAATCCGTCCACGTCGTTGTTGCGCCGTCGTTGGTGTGTGGGTTTCATATATATATAATCGATTTCAGGTAACTTCTCTCATTTTCTTCTCTGTGAGGTTTTCTTGGTAGGTTTTCTTGAGGTTTCTCTGTTCTTTGTTCTTTGATTAAGTTTCTAAAGGTTTTCTTGAGGTGTTCTTGGTAGTTTTTAACACAAATTCATTTCTGGGTACTACAGATAATGGAAACAAGAAGAACTTTGAAAGACATTTCTCCCCTCCACATGGAAATGGAAATACAGCAACGTTGGATGTTTCCACCATCTGTAAAGATATGAAGCAAATGGAAATAAGTCCGAATGTTGTTACTTATACCGTTTTCATTGATGGACACATGAAGACAGATAAGTTTCAAGATGCAATTCTCTTTTTTGATGAAATGATTGACCGAGGACTAGAACCGGATACTGTAACATACACTGCCCTGATTTCTAGCTTCTGTAACAGAGGACATGTGGAGAAAGCTGTTAAATTGTTTAATGAAATGTGTTACAAGGGAATGACACCAGACTCACATATCATCTCAGCATTACAACGTGGTATTCTAAAAGCTAGAAAGGTGCAATTTTATAAGTAGTTAATCAGTTTTGACTGGTAGAGCTCAAAGTTATCCGAAGTTTGAAATTCTATCTGGTCGATACATAAAGGTGAAGCATAATCAGATGTGTTTATTTTACTACTTTGCTTAGATTTCCAACTAAAACATTGTTGTTTTGTTATTTCACTGAATGATTGTGTTTGTTTCTACAGATTCGAAAGGTTGGACAGAAAAAGAGAGACAAAAATCGACTACTGGGATGTCAATGTATGTGGGTATGGATCTCTTTATTCTAAATTCTAAATTAAAATGATATGCAATTCTGAATGTAGCGGGAATGCAATTAGATGATTTCAAAAAAGGTGTAAACAACTCGTGATGGTGACCATACCGTTTTAGTTCTGAATGGTTGAATATGTAAACTTCAAATTGTGCAACTACTTTCTATTATGCCCCCATTTATTTTGCTATTCATTTCAGATAGCCATAGTTACTTTTAAACAACTTTAGTTGGAATTTTTATTGGTTCTGTCTTGGATGGATCAGGGACCCTCACCACTTTCACTCAGCAACCAACCTAGTCTCAAATCTTTACAAATCAATATTCTATCATAATTTATGGCTGCACAGAATTATTACTTGTGTATTTGAGGCCAATCATAACTATTGATTTTCATACGATTGATCATATATCAAGTTAGCTCTTAGAGATTATTTATGTGTCTGCTTGTTAATTAAATTTACATACATCCATATGTTACGTTTTTGATTTCAGATTCAATTTTCATCTGTCAATGGCTCCAGTGGCAGCAGCATCTTCAGACTCTATAAAGCCTAGAGGTCTTTATCAAACTTGTTGGCTTAGATATATACAATATAAAGTACATTGTTCTTGTCAAAAAAAAAAAGTACATTGGGGTTTTGTTGTGTTTGTATAGCCTTTATTTGATTCATTCGAAATTTAGGTCATGAAGAAAAGCACGGAACATTGATTGCCATATCTCAAAACTCTTAAAGGAGGGTTTTCATTTTAGTTTATCTTATCAGCTTGTTTTCTACAGATGTTTGCATTGTCGGCATTGCACGTACACCAATGGGTGGGTTTCTTGGTACTCTGTCATCTGGCTAGGCTCTGCAGCTATTGAAGGTAGCTATGGAAACATGTATCTCTGCTTATTGTATTCTATTGTATTCAGAGCTTATTGAAGATATGCTTATTTGTTTTTTGTTGATATATAGCTGCTCTTAAAAGGGCCAATGTTGATCCATCACTTGTTGAAGAAGTATTCTTTGGGAATGTCCTTAGTCCAAATTTGGGGCAAGCTCCTGCCAGACAAGCTGCTCTTGGAGCAGGACTACTACCTAAATCAGTAGTGTGCACTACTGTTAACAAAATGTGTGCATCCGAAATGAAAGGTGTGTACCTTTATTATATAAAAAGGAATTCCATTTGTTTTTTTAAATGGTGAATGGCGATATTAAACTTGTTCTGGTTAACTGCAGCTACAATGCTTGCTGCACAGAGTATTCAATTAGGCATAAATGATGTTGTTGTTGCTGGTGGTATGGAAAACATGTCTAGTGTACCCAAATACCTGGCAGAAGCAAGGTCAATATTGCCATATGTTTGATAGTTTTCTTAAGATTAGTTCTTGTGTTGAAATAAACTGATTCTATAAGGATGGTTTATGGGATGCTGAAAGATGGTTTATGGGATGTCTATAAGGATGTTGGTATGGGAGTGTGTGCTGAACTGTGTGCAGATAACCATTCCATATCCAGAGACGACCAGGTATTTTTAGGATTAGCTTCTGTTCAGAAAGGCTTTGACACGATCATTTGTAATGTACTTTTGTTGATTTCTGTTTTCCCCTCAGGATAACTATGCAATTCAGAGTTTTGAACGGGGAATTTCTGCTCAAGAAAGTGGTGCCTTTTCGTGGGAAATTGTTCCAGTTGAAGTCTCTGGTGGAAGGGGAAGACCGTCAACGATTGTCGATAAGGATGAAACATCTATGATATTTCTAGTTGCAAATTTAGTAAGTTATTGTAATCATTAATTTTACTTATTCTTGCATCTGAATGTAAACCAATATATTGTTATATTTTTTCCTTTTGCTATCTCAGTTTGATGCTTCTAAGTTACGCAAACCCCGACCAAGTTTCAAGGAGAGTGGAGGTTCTGTTACTGCAGGCAATGCTTCTAGCATAATGTTAATTTATTGTCAGAATTTGCTCAACTTTTTCATGTGTCTTCTCTACTTACTCTTTGTATTTGGATGTTGTGGTCATAACCTGGTCTTAAACATGATAAATGGGAACCTATTTAGACTTGAGTCATTTAGTGGGAAAAAGTTGCAGATAAAAAATTGTTCTAGTAATGTTGACATCGAGTAGTTTATCGATTTGAGACGAATGAATCATACACATGGGCAAATATTGTAAAGGAATACACATGGGGAAGTATAGTAAAGGAGCACCAAATGTGAATCTGCTGCTTGCACAGTTGCACTTGCAAGCATAGATGGCAGAGAATGCCACAAGACAGACAATTTTATTACCTATACCATCTTTCATCCATAGGTAATTCAGTACATTACGGTTTGTGTTTGAACCTTGAAGTCGGGAGAGAGTTATGTTTATGACTTGTCTGATATATTATATGCTTCCTTGAATGTTCACTGTGCTAAGTCTTGAGTTTTCATTAGTTTAGTGTTAATGTTAAAAAGCTATTAATTTGCAAATATTTCTAGCAAGTTTAATTTTGGCACAGTCCTGGTTTTCAAATGAAAATGTTTTTGTTGACAGTGATGGTGCTGCTGCGTTAGTTTTGGTGAGTGGAGAGAAGGCATTGAAGCTTGGGCTTCAAGTCATTGCAAAAATATCTGGATATGCTGATGCTGCTCAGGTATGTAAAACCATATAGGTATTCACATTATTTGTAGTGTCTGAACTGTTAGTTCTATTACTTTATGCTCATAAGATGTTTATTTTTACAGGAACCAGAGTTATTTACAACCGCTCCAGCACTCGCAATCCCCAAAGCTATTGCCAATGCAGGGTTGGAAGCTTCACAAGTTGATTTTTATGAAATTAATGAAGCCTTTGCGGTAGGATTTCATGCCTAACTTTTAATTGTATTAGTTTGTCAATGTTAATGTATGACACTGTGAATTTTAATTTTTCACATTTCTGTCTGTAGGTTGTGGCTCTTGCAAATCAGAAACTTCTCGGACTTAATTCGGTGAGTTTTATCCCTTGTCACATGAAAGTTTTATTCTGGTCAAGTCCTCATGGCAAATATTTCTGATTGAATGACTTGAAAATTGCATGCTGTTGTAGGCCCTCTAAACTGTTTGTACTGTGGAACATAAACCTCCATTTATTCCTTTTACTCAAACAACTGCTATTTTCCAGGAAAAAGTAAATGTGCATGGTGGAGCAGTATCATTGGGTCATCCTCTTGGTTGCAGTGGTGCACGTATCCTGGTGACACTTTTGGGGGTATGTTCAGTTGACAACTTCGATTTTTCTTTTTGTTTTTTGCAATATATGGTGTTTGAAGAAAAAATGACAGTAATATTGCTTGGCTCTAGAATTCTTTGTTCAACTAAATAAACTTGCTATGCTTATTTATCCAGAGTTAATCATTTCAAATAATAGTACTAATTGAGGTATTACACTATTGGAGAGAACTTAAGTTACAGAATAACTAGTTTAATTTGGAAGTTTCTTTCCTAATTCCATGAGGGTATAACTTGATGTGTGAATCCCATGGTTAGAATTCATTGACCTGATATTGCTTATACCAACTTCAGAGGTACATCAAGATCCTCTTGTGCATTCCCATCCTATTTTCCTTTTTCTCATCCTAAAAGTTAAGAATTCCTTTTATGCATATTCATGAAGGTGTAGTTTGAGGACTTCAATTATAGATTTAAATTTCAAAATTTTGATGATAGGTAATTTGTAGCATGAATTCAGTGAAATTACTAATTGCAAGTTGAATTGTATGTGAATGTTGGTGTGTGTGCAGGTTATTGCTGAAATGACCAATGGAGGTGTGGATCGTGCTGTTGAATGTACTGGAAGTATCCAAGCCATGATTTTGAAGATTCGAATGTGTCCATGATGTATGTAAAACTAAAACAGAACACATAAAATGCGAATGTAGGTGATTTTGAGTATAATTTGATTCGTTTTTTGTATTTGGATATGGATATGGATATTGATATGGATATTGAGTATAATTTGAGATCTTTGTATTTTTATATAAATATTGTATTTGTTGTGATTTTGTTGTTTGCTGTATATCCAATTGAGGAATTTTTTATTTTTTTTTAAAAAAAAAAGACTTTTCATATCGGTTCCTTTAAATAATGATATATAAAAGTGATTTTCAATATCGGTTCAACTAAGAAACCGATATAAAAAAAGCGTTTTATAGGTTTAAAAACTGACTTTCCATAACGGTTCTACTGGGAACAGATATAAAAAACATTTTCCATATCGGTTCTTTAACCGATATAGAAAGCGCTATTTTTAATATCTCTTTATCTATATCGGTTACTTAATCCGATATGAAAAGCTTTTTTAACCGATATAAAAAGTCTTTTTTCTAGTAGTGATTTTAGCTCATGTGAATTGTAAGATTCAACTGAATTACAGGTTCCTACTCTAAATGGTGGCTTATTGAAATTTTGCACACCTAATTTTAGGGTGGCTTATGAGTCGTTTTTTTTTCCTGTTGTTGTCTTGAATAGCTGCATTAGTCATCATTATTTGGATATTAACTTAGTATTAAAAATGAGGTATTTCTTTGTTGTGGGTGAAGCATAAAATGAATTTAAGATTCTAGGGACTGATTGTATAAAAAAAGATCAATTGATTGCACTGCAGAAGTAATTTAAGATTCTAGGGATTAAAATGAATTTACGTATATGTTTCAGGACTAAAATGACAATAAGTGACATCTTACAGGGACTAAAATTATATAAATGTATAATGTGACTAATTAAAAATAAAAAATAAACAGTACAATGTGTTACTAAACGTGCCACATTACTCAATTAAAACAGAGTTAAGTATGAAACTAACGCGGAAGACTAACTTGACGGACGGATTACACATTGATGGACCTTTTTAGATTTTTGTTCAATGCGGGGAACTAAATTGACAAAATGAGTTACACTTTTATGGGTCAAATTAACTATTTACTCATATATATATATATATATATATATATATATATATATATATATGAAACTTTTTTTTGTCATTATATGGAACATTTTAAAAACATGAATACATCACGTGTCACCTAGTGTCCCGAAAACTCTTCATCGATTACCTTTTAAGATATTTTCTTTGAACTATTTGAGGGAACCGCAATGGTATTTAATATGCTTATAACACTAAAAAAAACATTGGTATTTCATATGATAATATTGTTCGGAAAACATGTTAAGAGGATGTGGTATGACTTGAAAAACATAATATAGGTGGGAGACTTTTTTCATCTTACAAGTCGGTTTGGTAGGGTTGAGTTAGGTTCAATCCAAATTCTAAGAGGGTATCAGAGCCAATCCAAGATCTATTGGGCCATCCGTATTGGGCACTCGGGTCACACTCCAATTGTCCATGCCTGGGCGTGAGGGGGGGTGTTCAGCGTCCCACAACTGATTGATATGGCCTGAAATGAATATATAAGTGGGAGGCATCCCTCTATCTATAAGTTGGTTTTGTAGGGTTGAGTTAGGCTCAACTCATATTCTAAGATGGTATCAGTGTCAATCCAAGACTTGTTAGGCCATCCGCTATCGGGCCACTCGGATCACACTCTAGTTGTCTAGTCCTGGGTGTGTAGGGCGTGTGTTAAGAGTCCCACATTGAATATGATATGACTTGAAAAAAGTTTATAAGTGGGAGGCATCCCTCACCTTATAAGCTGATTTTGTAAGGTTTAGTTAGGCTTTATCCAAATTCTAAGATGGTATCAGAGCTAATCCATGATCTGTTAGACCACACTATCGGGGTCACCACTACGCCAGCGAACTAGGATGGCTAGCGTTTTTTTTGGGCATTGGTAGCGTTTTAAAACGCTAGAGAAGCTGGCGCTACTAATGCGTACACCCCATTAGTAGCGTTTTAAAAAACGCTAGCCATTTCCCCAGCGTGTTTTAGACATACGTAGCGTTTTATATAAAACGCTAGCCATTGACCAGCGCTTTTTACAATTCCTAGCGTCAGAAAACGCTAGGGATCCCATAGCTCATTTTACTACCATTCCTAGCGTTTTAAATAAAAGCGCTAGGGATCCCATAGCTCCTTTTTAGTACCATTCCTAGCGTTTTAAATTAAAACGCTGAGGATCTATAGCCCTTTTACTACCATACCTAGCGTTTTATATAAAAACGCTAGGGATGCTATAGCACCTTTTTACTAGCATTCCTAGCGTTTTATATAAAACGCTAGGGATGCTATAGCACCTTTTATTAGCATTCCTAGCGTTTTCTGTAAAAACGCTAGGGATCCTCTAGCTCCTCTTTACAATTCCTAGCGTTTTATCTTTAAAACGCTAGGTATTGAATGAATTTTTTAACTTCATTTCTAGCGTTTTCACTCTAAAACGCTACCTATTGACTGAATTTTTTTTTAAATATTTTTTTTATTTTGGTTTGTTCTCCATTTTAATTACAACCTATAAATTCATTCCCTTTTCAACAAATTCAGAAAATACATTCCAATCCAATATATCATTCAAACAAAATTCAGTCAACAAAATTCATCAAATAATATTTCCAATCCAATATATATCATTCTAAGAAGTACTTACAACATAATATAAATCCAATATATACAACATAAATAATAACTAAACTATTATGAATCTCAAAACTTGCTACAAAAAGCTAGAAACAAAATGGCACCACTCCCCCCTTACTGCTGTAAGTTGTTCAGCAGAGTAATTCTGGATTTTTTTGAAGCTGGGAAAATACTGAAAAAAAATGAAATAAAATTAGAATTAAAATGTTTATTAAATGTGAGTAAGTATTATAATATCAATATAAAAAATAAATCTAAGTAGTTACCTTGGTTGGGATTGTTACTTTGTCATGAGTGATAATCTCTTTCATATACCTCATAACATAGTACCCACAATCATTGCTATTTGGTTGTTTAGGACACTACAAAGCAAAAGATTATAACTTAATTGTCACATTTTATGACCAAAAATCAATTAAAATTATAAGAATGATTCTTAAAAAGCTTACGATTATGGGTAGCCATCTTGTTTTAGTCGTAGATAATCCCAAGTATTCTTTCAAAGCATCGTAACGCCATACATATATATATATATAACGTTAAGTTGAACAAAATACATATATTAAATTATACAAATTAAAATGAGAGGGTTACACATACACACCTCTCAACCATCCGCACTGAAGTCTTCGTGAGACGTTGTAATGGCCTTGAAGTGAATCCGGATAATAGACAACATTTTGCTTAGGGTTTATTGCAAAGAGTACCCAATGTTGCTCGCAAGTAAATGAAGAAACGAATGAGTACACATTAATTTACACTATAATACAATCCTCAAAATAATTAAACAAGTGATTGAAGACTAAATTTCTCACCCATTATTGAGTGGTGCCAAAAATAAAGATTCGCCTTCAAATGCTTGGCATCCATGAAGCGTGAAAGGATATAACTTTGTATTTCACTCTTTATAGCCGTAATGCGTTCCTCTGTGTTACCTTTATGAAACACAACTATACAAGCTGGACACAAGAAGAAATATACGTGTCCGCTGAGAAAAGGACAGTAAGATGATTGTACAAATACCTATAAATAATATATATACAACTTTCAGATCCTCATATATATACTCTAATATATACTCTAATATAAACAACTATTGTGTACAAATAATTTAATACATACCTCCGTATACTCGATATCGATGGCGTGGCCCAATCCATTTCAACTATAGCTTTCAAGTCCTCCATGTTGATCATTACCATCTGCTCCGGCCCCACAATGTTATCGGTAGGTAAATAAATCGAGTCGTCAGGGTTCATTTTTTGAGTGATGTGGACCTTTAGAGAATCGATGATGTACTGGAATTCATCAATGGGAAATTGACCAACATGTTGGACCTGGTTGTATAGAAGATGGTCTGGGAGAGTTTGGTAGTGGAAGGGAAGGTTGGGACACTTTTATGGAAGGGAAGGTCGGGACACATGGGGGTGCGTAGTATATATTAAAAAATGATTAATTAGCTAGTTAGTTAACACACATTATAGTCATTTAATTATTAACAAAAATATTGTCACTTACAACGACAAGTTGTTCAAGCCATGCCACAAAAGTACTAAGTGCTTGATCCACGAGAAATATATCCGCATTAGCAATTGGAGCAGTGCAATGGTGCAGACCTCTATTGAATAGTCTACCCTAACTCTCAAATGGTTTTCAGCATGGCCCTGATTGTGCAAATGTGGCACTCAATTGGTTACATATCAAACCCACTCGCAACCTTCGATGTGGGTTTGCAATATATAGCTCACATTCACAATTATCCTAAATCAATTATAAAGAAAAATAAATATACATGATAATTTTATCAAATACATATGTACAAAAACAAAGTCGAGTTTTGTTAAATACGTGTTGAAGGGATGGTGCAGCTATCTCGGGCGCTATGGGGTGCAAAGAGCTCAATAGGTTCAAAGCAGGGGTGGTGCAAAGCAGGGGATGGTGCACCAATCCTTTGTGCCAAGAGTCGCTTAAACATCCGCTCTCTCTTCCATTAACACAAAGAACATTCTTGGATAGCTCGTCATACTTTGCCGCCATGACTTTACAATCCCCGCACCCCTTGCTTTGGCTCTTCTTTGGCCCAAACACGGTTGTAGGAGGAATCCCATATCCATAACCTCTAATCCGACCACTGTCTCTCTTCCCTTCCCAAGGCACGAGCAAGGACATCTTGTTGACCATCACAACTGTTAAATCTCCTTGTGATACTGATTGTGATATGCTTTCTTTGATGCACAAACATAAATAACGGATAAAATTAATAAACAAGTGTCAAGAGAAATTTAATCGACAATAAAAATATGTCCACGTGTCAAAAAAATCGAGTAACGGATAAAAATAATAAACAAGTGTCAAAGAAATTTAATCGACAATAAAAATATGTCCACGTGTCAAAAAAATCGAGTAACGGATAGAAATAATAAACAAGTGTCAACGAAATTTAATCGACAATAAAAATATGTTCACGTGTCAAAAAAATCGAGTAACGGATTAAAAAAATATAGTCGGACACAAATTCCAACTTGCAATTTTTTCATGAATTTTGGAATACTTACAATTTTGTCCTTGACCTCCTTAGTTTTCGGATCCACAATCTCCCCATCCTTGTTTTGTCGGGCCTCTAACGGACAATAATCGCGATCAAGGGATTCTTGAGTTGGATCTTTCCCCTCTTCCAAGTAGCTATTTAAGTTTAATAATTGTTAATCAATCGTAAATTAAAATATTCATTAAATCATAATAAATTAAACTAATTGTGTCTTACCAATCTTTCTTCAAGAATTTGATATCCACTTGAACCTCCTCTATAAGGGTACTCGGGATTAGAAGCTCTCACTTTATTGGCTTTGCTTTTTCTATTTAAAAACATAAGTATAC